>JAGFMF010011645.1:1798356-1947556 GCA_019455555.1 Galemys pyrenaicus | reverse complement strand
ATGGTGCACTGGTGAGATGGTGATGGGGAATACATGGGGATTACAATTAATGGCAAGTATATGTAAATTTTAAAATATTTTAATAAAAAAAAAAAGGAACATGGAGAGACAAGGGAGATTTCTTCTGAGCAGACAGACGGGGGGAGACCAGCACTGCTTCTTCTCCATGAGAAGTCAGACTCCAGTTTTAACCTTTTGGAGCTGAAATGTGACTGAACGCTCCTCCCCCTCCATTTCTGTTCCTGGGCTCCCCCAAGCCCTTTTGCTCCAGGGCTCTGACCTTCCCATAGTTGCCTGGCATCCAGGCAAGTTCGTAGCTGTCAAATTTCTATCCAGGTGGCCTCCATAAATATCTCAACAGAATTTATTTTCTTTAATTTTCTCTGGCCTTGCTTGAGAATTTGCTGATTGGGAGACTGTTCGGGGCCAGCATGCCCAAAGACGGATAGCCACATCTGCTAGCCATTTGGATTAATTATTACACCTGTGTCATAAAGCCTGCATAATGAAGAGGTGGCGAGGAAACTCACCGCAGCCGAGACAGGACCCTCATGCCTTCCCGGCGTCCATGCTCATCAGTACCACCCCGCCCTGCTGGCACCTCACCTGGACCCCGGCGGCTCGGGTGTGCTTGCATCCTCCTAATTCTCCATCTGAAACATCTTGCGCATCCATCCTTTCCTCTCTCTCTCGAGTCTACATTGCAGTCTGGGTCTTCTCTAATCACATGACACCTAGAATATTACAAACTCCCCTCTTTCCAGCTATCTGACCCTTCTGACACCCTTTTATACTGAAAATCTTCCTTCTCAAATAATTTAATCAAGTTGCTCTGCAGTGCATTAACGGGTATGATTCTCATCTTTGATCTGTTGGTAGAAGCTCAGAAATTTACATGGTTTCTCTTGTCTTGTCTTCTAATCAAATACAAATGCTTCATTCTGATCTTTAAGACTGGCTGCCAACATCCCTCCATATTGTTTTTCTTATTTATGATTGATAGCTGACCTCCAATTACTTTCTGCTCTGGCCAAGCATACCTATGTACCCTCTCGTGTGCACCAGTGTTGGGTTCTTGGCTGCTGGCAGTTCAAACTTCAGTTGCACACAATGCCCTAAATGACTTCCTTTTCTTCCCCCCCCCCTCCCTCTGCAAAATACCTTTGAGGAGCCACTGGCATAGCCTTCATGCCTGAGGACACTGGGTCCATTTTAAGAGGGATCAGTAGCTTATGGGAAGCTGCTAAAAATCTAATGCAGGACAAACCAGAGTAGGCACCAAAAATGAGGAAGGGAAATCTTTGTATCTTTCACCTAGAGGCTGAGACTGATAACAAAAAGGCCAGCTTTAGAGACAGATGAACCCCAAGCAGAAGTTATTTCCATGTTGCAGATATTTGATTCATTTGGGAAAGTGAACGAGAAAGAACATTAGTCTAAGAGTGAGGTCTGGAAAATCATGTGTGATGGATGGTGATGGATGGTGCGGCCTCACATTCCTCATCACGAATGATTGACAGGTGCTAGCTAGACGACAGATAGAGCATGTCTGATGCATATCATGGTAGAGCTAGCTCTTAAATATATATATAATATATAGTATATATCATAAGATAGACAGACAAATATAGAACATAGAGAAGGAGGTAGGGAGAAAGAGAATCAATGTGCCATCATGCTTCTCAATTCCTTCTCCTAATGTCTTTGAATTCTTAAGTTACAACCATTACTTTTGTGTAGAGGGTGATAATGGCCTCATCTCTTATTCACTGATTTATTTTTGGATTAATATAAAAATCTTATGGAGAACACATCAGTTTACAACACATACATGATGGAGGCATAGATTACACCTTTCAGGTGTTGTTGCCCTATCACACTCGCCACCAAGGCACCCACAGTCCTTCCCATGGTCCACGGGGGACCTCCATACTTGGCTCTCCCCCTCCCACAGCCCCCATGGTCACCTCAATTCTATAGATTTCATTTTGAGGTCAGTAATGTCTTTTTAAACTTTACTTTCTCTTGACTGTTCTCAACAGCATGGGTCAGTTAGATTAGACAGACATAACCCATTTGAATTCTCATCCTTAGGAAGTATAGAGGTGGAATCTTTTATATTAGAAAATAATGTGGCTAATTTTCTATGTTGCAGTGTTATAACTTTCTTTCCTCTCCTCTCATATAACTCCTCCCATTTTTCCTCTCTGCCCTCTCTCTTCCTCAACCCCCTACTTCACATTTTCTCTCCCTTCCTTTCTAAAGCACTTTGCTCTTAAATGTGAAGGGAAAGAAAAAGCATTAATCACACTACAGGACCCAGGGCCTAGATGGCTGAGCTGCTGAAGGAGGTCTGTTTAGCATCAGCCGATTTTTCATTTCCTTTCAGTGGGGACAGCGGGCCGCCCTGTGTCCCTGGGGCCAGCCACCATGAATGCAGGTATTGAGTGCTCAAGAGGAGACAATTAGGACCAACTGCTGGAGATATAATAGCATTTAAATTAATCTAGTACCTGAACAGCAGTCCTTTGGCCCCCTCTCCTTTCTCTGACTTAAAGATGTAGACTGTGCAGACGAGACATCGCTCAGTGTTGATTCTGCATTGTCTGACAGGCTCTAATCACTGCCCTCACCCTTTATTCTCCTCCACTGAAACTTGCCTTCCTGAATTCGAAAAACCAAATTCTACGGTTTTCAAAGTCCTTGATATTACTGGGAAAGAGTCAGCGCTAAATTAATATCATCTAATCCACTCATAGGCTTTTTTTTTTTCAAGTTTAATTGATTTGCTGTTAGTTTATATAACTATATAATTTCGGGGACCCAATTTCACTCCCCCATATGTGCACAGGCCTCACTCAGGCCCCACAACCCTGCAGTGTCACAACCCGATCTCCCCCGACCCCCTCTGGTAAACAGCATATTTTTCACAGAATCTAAGTTTTAGAATTAGCCAGTTCATTGTCTTTGGTTATTTATATTCTGCAAATGAATGAGACCAGCCAGCAATGGTCTTTTACTTTCTGGCTTATTCTGCTTAGCATAATCACCTCAAGATCCACCCATTTTGTGCCAAAAGATACAGTTTCATCTTTTTGAATAACTGAATAGTATTCCATTGACCAAATATTCCACAATTTTCTCATCCACTGTCGATGGGCACTTAGTTTGGTTGTATGACTGGTTACTGTGAATACGGCCGCCACACACATACAAGTGCACAAATATTTTTGTGTCAAGGTCTTACTATTTTTTGGGTAAATAGCTAGCAGGGATATTGCTAGACTAGGGTATTTCCATTTTTACTGTTCTGGAGCGATTTCCATGTTTCCCTTGAGGTTACAACAAATGATATCTGCACTGACAGCAGAGAGTGTTCCTTTTCCTCCACACCCTCGCCAACATTTGTTGTTTCCAGTCTTTTAGAGAGAGGTCATCCTCCCAGGGGTGCGGTGATATATCATTGTGGTTTGGATTTGCATTTCCCTTAGAATGATGTTGAGCATTTTTTCATATGACTGTAGACCATGTGAATGTCTTCTTCAGAGAAGCGTCTATTTAAGTCTTTTTTGCTCATTATATGGGGTTCTTGTTCTGCTGGAAATGAATTGCATGGGTTCTGATTTTCCCTCCCCTTAGCCGCTGGTAATTACCATTCTACTTTGTTTTCCCAATCATTTGACCACTACACATGTCATGTATATTGGAATCATAAAGTGATTTTCCTTTTGTAGCTGGTTCATTCACTAGCGTGTTGTTTTCAAGGCTCATCTAAGCTGCGGACAGGCTCTTCCCTTTTAAAGACTGAGTAATATTTCATTGCATGTATCTACCCCTCATTTATCCATTCATTTGAAGATCAACATTTTCCATGGCTTCTGCCTCTCAGCCCTTAAGAATAATGATGCTATGAACATGGTTTCACAAATACCAATTTGAGACTCTGCTTTCAATTATTGTGGATTACTAGGTCACATGGTCGTTTTCGATTCAATTTATTTTTAGAAACTTGTCATAATGTTTTCCATAGCAGTCTTAAGATTAGGTCTGAATACATTTTGAGTTAATTTTTGAGATAGTCTTACTTAAATGTCTAATTGTTTCTTTTGTGTGTGATATTCAGCTGGCCCAGCACTACCTATCAAAGACACTGTCGTCTCAGCATTGATTTCAATACTTTTGTCAAACATCATTTGATTATTTACTTGATGATTTGATTCTGGGTTTTCTGTTCTTCTCCATTGATCTGTCTGTCTTTATGCTACTACCACACTGTTTTGATTAAGGTAGTGATTTTCTAAGTTTTAATGTTAGGAGTATGATACTTGTTTTGCTTTATTTGTTCTTTTTCAAGATTGCTTTGAATGTTCAGGGTTCCCTTGAAATTCTTGAATTTTAGAATGGATTTTTCTATTTCTGAAAAAAAAAAAGAAATATTAAAATTCTGCTTGATATTGGGTTGAATCTGTAGATAGATTCATGGAATACCAACTTCTTAACAATATCAAGTCTTCTTAACCATGAATACGATGTCTCTGCCAGAGAATCACTGCTTCCACAGATTCTTTGCCATGTAAGCAGCTTTTCACAGAGATTTACTTAATGTTAACAATGAAAAGTTTTTACTATTTCTCCAAATAGCATATTTTATGCTGTTGAGTACTTTCTAGTTTTTTAAAATTATTTTTATTGAGATAACATTGGTTTGCAATACCATATGGGTCTTTCAAAAAACAAAACAAAACTCTCCTAGAGACTGATTGCCCATTATCCTCACAGAAAGTTTTCCAAGCAATGAATTCCCACTGCAGGAGAACAATTTATAACCATTTACATTGCTGGCAAGGTACTGCTGGCATCATGTGTATGTTCCCATGTTTCAAAAGAAAATGTCTCTAACATTTTAGAAGAATGTTAAACTACCTTTTTAAATGTTCGACCCCCGGAGAAAATTTGGGTATGTTTTTACTATCCAAATCAAATCCTTTTGTGGGTCATAGAACAAAGGAGAAAGGGGGAAAACAGAACAAAAGAAGAGCAGGGCATCATAGTATTTTCAATAACATTTGATATGTTAAGCTCTGCAAAAAAATTAAGGGCGATTAGATTATCATTAGGTTGTCAAAACTACACGAGAATTTAGAAACCATTAAATTCAATTCCTACATTTTACAAATAAACTGAAGTCCAGAGAGGTGAGGGTATTTACGTAAGATATAAAGCAAGGGGACAGAGTTGGGGTCACAGTCTTCATCTCCCACCACCAAATACAGATATGAACATATGCAAATGACGTGTATGCAGAAGGCTTGATTTGGGGGTCTTGATTCAGAGCATTGGTATATTTTTATTGCTCGTCTTTAAGGGGGAATGTAGTAATATCTACCTCATGAGTTTATTATAAAGATTAAATGAGATAGTGCATTTTAATGGCTTAGTATAATGTCCGG
Source organism: Galemys pyrenaicus (assembly GCA_019455555.1). Classification (NCBI taxonomy): domain Eukaryota; kingdom Metazoa; phylum Chordata; class Mammalia; order Eulipotyphla; family Talpidae; genus Galemys; species Galemys pyrenaicus. The sequence continues at coordinate 1,942,106 of JAGFMF010011645.1, read as the reverse complement.
GACAGAACTGGTGTTCATTAAACATTAAGTTTAGTATCCATTCAAATATTTTGTATTTGCTTTCTTTGCATTTCAGGATTTAACTCTGTATCCAATACCTTTGATATAATTCTGACATTCATGAGGCAAAACAAAACCATCCAATATCACTCTCTTACATCCATGTTCTCACCTTTCCATATTTTCATGTTCTAGAATCACTCACTCTTCATTAAATGACATCCCACTGAAAAAATACCACGTCACCTGTCTTAGAAAAATAAAAACAAATATAATAGGGTCTTTGGGGCCTAAACCATAAAAGCAGGCCCTGGAGAGCGTTCTCTTCTCCAGCATCTCTAACATACAAGTGGGGCCGGCGGGAAAGAAGTTAGTAATTATGTAGAACTCTGCTCTCCAGCATGGTAGCCACTATACATGTGATTAAGTTAAAGTTAAATAATATTAAAAATTGAATTCCTCAGTTCTACAATTCATATTTCAAGTGCTCAAAAGCCACATATGGGTGATGGATTTATATCAGTGCCCCTATAACACAAGTCCACCATTGCAGAAAGTTGTCTTGGGCAGTCCAGTATACAACACACTGATTAAATAAATGAATGGGTGGAGGAAATGTAACATTCAATCATAGCCTCTGGCTAAGGGTCACCTGCTAACATAGACCAAATCTGAAGGAATTAGAAAAGTGGCCTCAGAGATGCCAAATGACTCCGATCAAACGCATGTGAAAGAAAAAACTGATACCTTAAAATCCAGTCTAGTGAATAACAAAAGGAAATAGTCCATCAACAAAAAACTACTGTCCAAAGAGTGAGTTCCAAACTCCCAGAAACATACTTAATAAAAAATGAAATTTTCTTTTCCACTTTCCAATCCCAGAGATAATTATTATTAATAAATACTTGCATATCCTTTTAGATATTTTTCTTCACCATTACATATGTGTGGATTTCTCATATATAAGTGGAATGATATTAAGTACATTCTTCCACAACTTTATTTACAAGCCAATTTTAAAACTTAAATCTTTCTATGCAAGTCAATTTTGTCTATCCTAATCTTTTCATTAATATAGTATGGTGTATGTATGTGTTATAATATATTACAAGTATAAAATATACTATAAGTAAATATAATTACATAAAAATCTATGAAGTATATAATCCTATTACATATTTGATACCATTCCTCTATTGATGAACATTTAGATTTTTTCCAATTTGTTATTATTGCCAAACAATGCCATCAGGGAGCTTCCTTGTATGTGTAACTTTGTGTGTGAATGTATGTTTGTGGATATTTTCTTAAAGTAAAATTGCTAGGTTCAAAGATAAAACAATTTAACAGATTTTCTAAATTATCCTCTTTAAAAAGGGCAACAGAGGGGGAGAACTTGGGAACATAATGAGGAGAAAGCACCAGGAATCTATCTCCTCATCTAGACAACTATTATACTAGCGCAAGGTGTCTGATGTAACTATTTTGAACTCTGGAGTCTATCAAAGGTTCACAGTTTTCAGGTGGAAGATGTTGACAGTAAATTGTAGCTAATTTCTAGCACTTTCAGGTCTAGCTCAGAAGAGGCTACAGATCATCAATCCTGCAGCCCACAACCCCAGGCAGGCAGCTATGCACATGTTCCTAGAATAGCCTGCAGAAACCCAGATTGATAATGCCCCTTCGTCCAGATATTGGAGACTTGTGTTTTGATTGCTGCTTCTGATCGTGGAGGTGCAGACACATAGACAACAATTCTGTACCCCCTTCCCATTGTTATAGGTCCCTTGAACTAAAGCTCTTTCCAGAGAGTTAAAGGGCTATTCTCTTCTTGCCACTCCCCACTCCTCTTTTTTTTTCACTAATTTTTTACCTTTAGGAAGCCCAACATTAAAAATTGAGACCTTAAAAAATGGCATATATAAGAAAATTAAGAAAGTCCCTCACTGTACTTACCCAGAGAAAGCTACAGACTCAAAAAAATCCTAAGAAAACTTTACCCACAGGCTGTTCCTCAGCATGGAAACAATATATAACCATCAAACATTTTAAAAAGGCTAAGCAAAACAAAATAGTGAACCACGGAAAGGGCGAGAGAGTGTGATTTTCAGAGTTGCCACATTATTCCATTTAATTTACAGTTTTCAAAAAAGTATTAAAAGGCACACAAAGAAACAGGACAGTATGTTCCATTCAAGAGAATAAAATAAACCAGTAGAAATTGTCCCAGAGAAAGATCAGATGGAGAATCTAGTAAGTAAAGACTTTAAAACATTGATATTAAATAGTCTCAAAAAACTAAGAGAAGGCATGAAGATGTCAAGAAAATGATGTATGGGCACAATGGAAGTATACATAAAGAGTTCTAGAACCTAAAAACAAACCAATAAAATTTGTGAAGTGACACAAATCACCAGAGAGATTCAAAAGATTTGAACGAGCAGAGTAATCTGTGAATTGAAATTAAAATTAAATTTAAGGATAATTAAAATGATCAAGTCTGAGGGGAGAAAGAAGAAAGAGTGAAGAAAAATGAACCAAGCCTAAGGACTTGTGGAAGGCCATCAAATGAATCCGCACACATTGTGGAAGTCCCAGAAGGAGAAAAGAAACAGATTATTTGAAAAAAATCATAGTGAAAACCTTCCCAAGTTTGATGAAAGCTATGAATATAAACATCCAAGAATATTAAAATACTTGAAGGCAGATGAACTCAAAGACACTCACAACTTGTCATCTTTTTTTTATTAAAATTTACATATACTTGCCATTAATTGTAATCCCCATGTATTCCCCATCACCATCTCACCAGTGCACCATCACCTCAGTCCCTCGTGCTCCCATCTTCCCTCAACCCTCCCCCTCCCCTCCCCACCAGGTGTCCCCAGTCTGTCCTTGTCTCCTCACTTTTGGTTTCTGTGTCTTTATTGCTGTTATTGTTATTATTATTATTGTTCTTATTCCAACTTGTCATCTTAAAGGCATACTTCCAAAAGAAAAACACAAAGAGATTCTTGAAAGTTACACAAGAGAGTAACTCCTCATGTACAAATGAGCCTCAATGAGATTAAACATGGGCTCAAAAATTCAAAGTGCTAAAAGGAAAAATTCTGTTAACCCCAAATCTTATATTTGACAAAAACGTCCTCAAAAGTGAGGAACAAATTAAGGTAGTCCTAGGTTAAAAAGAAGAAAAGGATGAGATAATTGATTATTAATTAACTAGACTTTGCCTGCAAATAATACTACATCAAATCCTACAGGTCAAAATGAAAGGGCACGGACAGCCACTCAAAATGATATGAAGAAATTATGATCTCAGTAAAGGTAATTATAAAAGCACATATTAGTGTAAAAATGGTTTGCCAGTCCACATTGTTTTCCACATGATTTAAGAAACATTAAAAAATTTCTGGTCTAAAAGCTAGTATTACTGTAACTTTGGTTTATAACTTCATATTTTATATCCTTCATGATTTATGAAACTTATGCTTTGCTTTATATGAAAAAAATGTATTAGCATATTTTTGATACAATGTATAAAAGTGTAATTTTGTGACATCAATAACTGGATGGGGTGAGAACAAAGTTGAAGAAGAAAATTTATGTTATTAATTTATGTTTATGTTATGTTATTAATATATTAAATTTATATTATAAGTTCAAATTAAAGTGCTATAACTTTAGAATATTAAGTATAATCCCATGGTAACCATAAGAGAAATAGCTATAGAAAATACACAAAGAGAAATGAGAAGGTAATTAAAATGTTTCACTACATTAAAAAAAACCTAAACATAAGGGAAAAAAATCTAAATAAACATAAGACAGCAGTGTAGGAAATGAGAAACAAAACAATTATAATGCTTTGGAAAACAAATAACAAAATAGCAGAAGTCCCCCTTTATCAATCATTACTTTAAATATAACTAGAAAAAAATCAGCCTATCATGGCAGAACGGAATTTAAAAAATGATCCAAATACATTTGTCTCTAAGAAACTCACTTTAGATTGAAAGACATACATGGGTTGATGTGAAACATGGAAATTATATTTCATGGGAATAGTAATCAAAAGAGATAGGAGTCACTATATTAAAATCAGACAAAACAGATTTTCTCAAAAAAGTTTACAAGAGGCATAGAAAAACATTATGTAATAATAAAAGCAAGAAGATATAATAATTATTTATAGACCTAATGATGGACTCTCAAAATATATGATGCAAAAATTAATATAATTGAAGGGAAATAGAATTGGAAACCTCCATACCCCACTCGCAGTAATGAAAATAATATCTAGACATAAAATAAACACAATAAACCAAGTAGCTCTAAGACATACAGAACACCCTTTGCTGTCACAAAAACATGCATTCTTCCCAAGGCACATGGGGTATTCTCTAAGATCATCCCCGAGGCAACAAGTTTCAATAGATTTAAATTAATAAATATCAGACACATTATCTTCTCAAACCCCAACAGAAATAAACAACAGACCTAAAACTGGAAATTCACAAAATTATGAAAGTTAAAACAACCGATGAATCAAAAAAAGAAGTCACATGATAAATTGGAAAATACTTAGAGATGAATACAAACGAAACCATGACATCCAAACTATTGAAACACAGTGAAGATATTATTAAGAAGGAAATTTATGTGTATAAACAAACATTAAAATATAGGAAAGATGTCAAATGAAAGACCTAACTTTACAACTTTACTAGTAAAGGGAGAACAAATTAAACCCAAAGCTTTTCACTTTTCTATACAATAACAATAAATAGTCTAAAAAGGAATTTAGAGAAAAATTAATTTATAATAGCACCACTTAGTCCAGTAGATAAAAGACTTCAAAGAGAACTACAAAACATTTCTGAACACCAGGTAAACAAGATATACATTAACTCAAAGATATCTCATGTTCATGGATTTAAAGACAATATTGTTAAAGTGTCAATATTACCCCCAAGCTGTACATGGTTTCACTACAATCCCTATCCAAACACCAATGACATTTTTTATTAATAAAAAAAAATTTATCCTAAAACTCATATGAGATGCTAAGGGACCCCAAATCATGAACATAATCTTATAAAGCAGGACAAAGTTTGAGGACTCAACCTCCTAATTTCAAAATATACATCCTACAAGATATGGTAACCACAACAATGTGTATTGGCATAAAGACAGACATATAGGACAACAGACTAGAGTGGAGCGCACAGAAATAAACACTCACAGCTATGGCCAAATGATTTTCACTCGACACTTCTAAGAGTGTTAAGACCATTCAGTGGAGGAAAGATTTGCAGCAAATAGTGCTGGGAAAACTGGACATAAAAAATAAATTTAGACCTCACATCACATGCAAAAAATAACTCAAAAAGTGTCAAAGACCTAACTGTAAGAGCTAAAACTTTTAAACCCTTAGAAGAAAACATATGACAAGTTTTTCAACACTGAATTTGAAATAGTTCAATAAACTTGAAAAAGTTGGCACAAGCAACAAAAGTAAAAATAGACAAATTGGACTTCCAAAAAATTAAAAACTTCTGTGTCTCAAAGGACACTCTGAACAGAGAAAAGGAAACCCACAAAATAGAAGAAAATACTTGCAAATGGCATGTGATAAGGCATTAATATCTGGAATACATAGAGAACTCCTGAAACTTTACAACAAAACCCAATTCAAATATGGGCAGTGGACTTGAACAGACATTTTACTAAAGAAGATATATAGGTAGCCAATAAGCACATGGAAAGATGCTCAACATCACTAATCATTAGGGAGAAAACCACGAAGAGAAATCACTTTACACCATTAAAATGGTTACTATCACAAAAAAGAGGAAAAAAAGCACACACTTGTGACAATGCAGAGAAATTCAAATCCTTGTACTCTGTATTAATGTAAAATGGCACAGCTGCTATGCACAGTATTGTGGTTTCTCAAAAAATTTTATAAAGATTAATCCTGCGACCCCACAATTCCACTTTTAGATACATAGCCATAAGAATTTAAAAGCAGGATCTTAAAAAGATGTCTCTTATGTGCATAGCAGCTTTATCCAAAGGAGCTAAAACATGGAAGCAACAAAAGTGTCCATCAACATGTGAGCAGATAAACCAGACGTGGGATAGACATACACTGGAGTATTACTCAGCTGAAGAAAAGGTAAAGGATATTCAGTTACATGCTACATAATATGGATAAACTTTGAGCACATCATGGTAAGTAAAATACACATAAAGACAAATACTGTATGACTGCGTTTACATGAGCTAATTAGAAAATCAGTATCAAGAGACAGAAGGCTGGTTGCCAATTGGGGTAGGAGTGAATAGGGATTCCTTGGGTATGGAGTTTTAGTTTTGTAGGATAGAAAAAGCTCTGGAAATGGATGGTGGTGAATGTACTAAATACCACTTACTGCAAACTTTATTTTGTGTATATACCCCAGTTTAAAAAGAGTCTAAAAAAAGGTGAGAACAACAGATATAGTGTCCATTGCCCTAATAATTTCATTTATACTTCATCTGACCGCTGTTTGAGTTTGTAATCTTGATGGGTTTTTGTCTTATATTATCTTTTAATAGAAAAATATCTGCCAGTGCCCTCAGAAATACTTAATGCTATTTTAATGAGAATCCCGGTCGTCAGCTCTCGTCCCAGCTCTCAGGCCATGCACCTGTACAAAGGTTCCCCAGCACCAGGACTTCCCGTTTCCCCCTATACCGCCCCTTTCTGCGTGAGCTTGCACACAACAGAACTGAAAATCATTGACTTATAAATGTGCGGACTGAAATCTGATCTGATGTTCCAGTGTCTTCACTTTTATATCCAGTGATTGTCGGGCAACAATTATTCCCCAAATAATGAATTTAGTCTGGGATGAGGAACAGCCAACATAGATAAACTTCATGTAAATCAAATAATTGAAGAACTGGAAATATGGACCTTTAAGGCAGAATTAATTTAAATTCACTGTGCAACACCGAACACCAAGTTACTTCCCTCTCAACACACACAAATGTTGTATTAGTCTCTGTTTCATAATCAAAGCAACTAAGACCCAAACTTCCTGGTGTCACTCATTTTGGAGCGTGGTGTTTATGGCTACATCGTTGCTAATTACAAGCAGAAACTTTCTGTCATATGCACTCAGTTCTTCCAGCGTGGGGCATAGTACCTAGCAGGCATAAATAATTTTTAAAGGAAGCTATCCTTCTAGTCAGGACACATATGAACACATGTGACATGTGGACATCTTTCAGTTTGGTCTGAGATGTTTAAGTACGAATCATCTAATTTTCTAAAACACCAAGTCAAACATTCCTGGGTGATCTTATTTTAATTTCAACCACAGAGACAATAAAATAAATCACTGTAGCAACTGAATAACTGGGTATGTGTGGTATTGAAACTGACATTTCTCCCTCCAGTTCTGGCTAATTTTTATGCATTTCATTGCATATTCAAATCTGCAAAAGAAATTTTTTTTTCTTTTTTAGTTTGCTTTTTATTTTGATCAGTTTCTTAAGCACCTGGAGGACTAAAGTGGACCACCCAGAGGAGAGCTATCAGAAACGTACCAGCACTCAGAGTAGCCTAAGAGGATCAATGATGGACACTCTGGTCATTTATTATTCCATTTCTGCATTACCTGACTGTGACATTAAACAGCTACATTTACCTTCCCAGTACTGCTCTTTCCTTGCTGAAGGAATTATGAGGCTCCAAAGAAATCATGTATTTTAAAACCTTTTGAGTCTGAAAAATATAAAATGTAAGGAAAGTATAAAGCATCATTACAAACAAACTTTTATAAAGTGGAGCCTAACAAATTAAACAAAATCTTATGGGTCCTTGTGACCACCCACATTGCCATCTGCAAACAAAAGAAGTTCTTTGTTTTGTTTTAGTTTATTTTGTTGCAGCATTCTCTGGCAAAAGAGACAACTTGTCTAGCTGTTAGAATCATAATAGAAGCAACAATAGCAGCAATCACCTCCATGTAACAATCAACTACGCATATCTATAAATATTTCACACCTCCAGTGGCTAATAATTAACTCCTTACATTAAAAATCCATGTGCTTTGCTCTCCCCAACTTAACCTCAGGAACAACAAATCTGAGTATTTATGTAACTCATTTGGTGAAGCAGAACTGCAGGAACAAATGCCACCATCCCCCAAATAAGAAGACCTAGCGGTTATCACAAAATGGCAGTCTCCCTAGGTAATGAATTTTAGGAATGCACTATAGCATATCCCCACCCTCAGAAATCTGAAATAGCTAAACATCTGAAATAGCTAAAGTAGATTTCCTAGGCTCTTTGGATTTCAAATAGTGGAAACCCAAATTGAACCCCAAACCAGCAACTCATTGATTTAATTGTGAAGTCCAGAACTCATTTTGGCATTGATTTATCCCTGTGAAATAAATACTTTTCCATAATCCATTTCCAGCTACCAAAGAGACATTACTGCTGTGGAATTGGGAAGACACACAATTGACTTTTGAGCGCAGTTCAACCCAAAGCTGCATAGTTAAGTACGGCATGGTTTCCCTCCCGACACAGGGAATGGGGAGGGGAGAAGGAGGCACTGAACATTTATTATGACAAGCATTAAAAACTTACCACATGTCAGCCACTCAATTTCATTCCCTATGTTATGAGAGCTTACACCCTGAATCTAGATTGTGGAGTTTAAACAATACTACAATTTCTTTAGGGTTTGATTTTGAGCAAGTAACATAACCTGTTTCAGCTCCCTAACCTATAGAAAAGGGATAGTAGTAACAGCCACCTCATAAATTTCATTTGGGAATGAAATGAATTGTTACATGTAAGGCATTTCGAACAACTTCTCATTCATAAGTCTTATCAAGGATGTACTGTCATTTTCTAATTCCAGCAAAAGTCCTGTAATTGATGTCTGTTGCTAATACCAGTAAAGAAACTGAGGCTAAGTACTTGCCCAAAGACAACTACAATATAATTATAATACAAACATAATACACGTTTCTATTACACAATAATTAAAAGGGTATTGAACCTGAATCGATATAATTCCATGTCTCACACTGCCTATGCCTTCCACACTAGTAACAACAGCACAGTGTATCATGCTCATTCTGACCAAATGTTACAATTGAATGTACTCTTCACAACTGTACGCTTTCTTATTTTATCAATAAGACTAATGAGGATCAATGGGGTTAAATAATTTTGAAGACCACAGAGCTAACTGGGACTTGATGTGAGTCTGACAGATTCTTAAAAGCATGTTTTTTTTTTAAAGATTTATTTTTGCCCACAAGCACTGGGGTACAGGCCAGAGGTATGGGGGGGTGGGTGAGAGGATCCACCAGAGACAGAGTAGGGAGCAGAACAGTCAGATGGACTGAAACACATGGTTGAGGGGAGCAGCGGGCGAGGCAGGCGAAGTCTGCCATGCCATGTATGTCACCCCCCTGGCCTTAGGCACGGATCGAACTTGTGCCGCAGTAGCCTCATTGGCCTCACATCGCGTAACTTAACCCATTGCGCCACCAGGGAGGCCCCCAAAGCATGTTCTTTATAACTCAAAGGACCCACAACTGTTTTCACTATTTTCTGGAGGCGTGTTTATTTTATCTGAGATGTGATAGAAAACACAGGTAATGTGGGAAGTGCCGTATGAAAGGTAGGAATCCAGTGTGCAACAGCAACAGAATAAAGGAAAAAAGGGTTCTTTTGTTTGTTGGGTTTGGCCTTATTTGTTTTCATATTGCATCGTTGTGAGTACTTCACAGAGGCAGTAGCATTTTCACTGAAATTTGTTAGATAAATTTTAATAGGCTGATGTGGGGGGGGGGGGCATTTCTTGAATGAGAAGTTATCTGAACAAAAGCACCAGGCTTGAGACTTTATGAATGTTGGTGAAGAGCAAAGCGAATAGAGAACGATGACAGGCCAGGCCTCTGACGACAGAAGACCAGGGTAGGTCCTGAGGGATAGTCTGAGCACCCACTAAAGAATTTGGGCTTAATTCTTTGACAGCATGAAGCCCCTGAAGGTTCTGTGAATTGGAATTCCATGAATGGGACTGTATTGGGGGAAGCCAAGTTATAACAATATGTAGGATAAACTGGTGCGGGCGTCTGGAGCCAGGAAGATGAGTTACGCATTACTGCAATAGTTTATGCAAGAGATTATAAAAGCCAGAATTAGGGTGGAGTTAAAGAGCAAAGGATGACTCTGAGAAATACTTAGAAATATGATCAATGGCCTAATAAAAAAATAGTGCTCTGCATACATAAACTTCTGGTGCTATGTCAGTGACATTTTAATTCAACACGTTTATTTGAGTACCTCAAAGAAAACAGGTGTTACAACAGGCACTGACAGGAATATATATATGAAATAATTTCCAAATAAATATCTTTTGCAATACTATTTACCATGTCTATTTCAAGCTTTTTACAAGCAATTTCTAAATTAATCCTCAAAACAATCTTTTATAGTAAATTATTATTATCTCCAATTTACAAATGAGAACACCAGAAGTCAGAGACAAAATAACTTGCTGAAAGTCAAACAGATGGAGAGACGAACCCACTCTGTACTCTTTTTTTAAAAGATTTATTTATGCATACAAGAGCTGGGGTACAGGCCAGAGTTGTGGGAGATGAGAGGATTCACCAGAGACAGAGCAGAGAGCAAAACAGGCAGAGCAACTGAAACACACTGTTGAGGGGAACAGCGGGTGAGGCAGGAGAGGTCTGCTGCACCCTGTGGGTCCCCTCCCTGGCCGGGGATCAAACTCGCGCTGCTGTGCCATGGATGCTTCTGGCGCTCAACCCCCTGCACCACCAGGAAAGCCCCCACTCTGTACTCTTAACAGGTAGCATGGTATACAAATAACCACATTAGTATAGGCCTCGGCCTTCCTCATAGACAAGAGCTGTCAGCCCTCTCAAGGCTAAGGATTGAAAATTTCAAATTCAACTTTAAGGGGAAAAAAACTTTTAGGAACACCCACCGAAATGAGAAGAAAATTAAGTTTTATTGATGACATCACCATATGGCAACAGAGAAGATTCCTTGCTTCATTTCCAAGAGGAATATCTAACAGCCTACCAGAGGGAAATTACACTGGGAGTGTGCTGGGGCTGGGGCGAAAATGAAACACCTCGAGCATCAGATACAACACAGACTGAACAGAGGCACGTTAGGCTTCACTGAGCAGGAAGTAGGCAGAAGAAAACATTTGGAGACAATCGTCTGGGGCTGGGGACATAAAGGGCAGGCAGCCAGCTCCACTGTGGAGCGGAGAACAGAAGCCCTGTGAAGGCACACAGCAGCACAGCGGCAACAGCCAATCCTCATCTATCAGTAATCACCCAGAGCATGAATGGATTGAGTTCACCAATCAAAAGATGGTTATAAATCAGGTAAAAATGGTAAGAAGATACAAGGGTGGGCATTATGTGATGTGTACGGGATCAATACATCAGGGGGCCAAAACACTCAGTAATGTATATGTACCAAATGAAGGATTGTTGAGATATGTAAAGCAACTATGAACACACCTAAAACACCGATCTTGACAGCAACACAACAGGAGTCAGGGACCTCAAGTCCCCACATACTTCAGTGTACAGATAACAACAAAGAAAACTAACAAAGAAATAAGTTTGAAATGAAGAATCAGACCAGATGAGCTAAAACTACACCTACAACTGAATATACACTTTACCCCCAAATGCTCATAGAACATTTTCCAAGAAAGACCGCATAATTATTGATACCTTCACAAAGCAGGTATCAATAAATTCATGACTATTGAAATGCCATCAAGTATCTTCTCTGATTACAATGGCATGAAACTAGAAACCAACTCAAAAAAGAGGCAAGGAGAGAGAATATTACGTACGAGAATCCTAAACAACATGGTACTGAACAGCTATTAGGTCGTTGAGGGAATCAAAGTCTGGGTGACTTTCAGTTCAAAGTTTTCCTAGTCCACCCACCCCTGCCCTGAAGTACATTCAAATAACACTGAATAAACATTTATCAGGACTGAAAGAAGTCCCGGATTACATGGAAAGCCAGACTAGATGGTTTACTAGTTTTCTTCAAATACGTCATATTCTTTAATTCTATGATGATCACCTTGTAATAAAGCCCATGGACTTTTGTATCAAATAGAACTTTGTAACCTTGGTGCATTAATCTGCAAAGAATAATATTACCCATATAAAATGACTTATGAGCATTAAATAAGATCATACTTCTGAAGGGGTGTGATTCGATACATCTGAATTACATAGAGTGTTGTAGACCAATGCTACCTCAAAAATAAACACATGAAATAAATTCATATATGTAAGTTGTTTAGTACAATATTTGTCATATAGGATAGATCACATGTCATTCATTTCAATAATGATAACAATAAAAAGAGTAAACACCCTATAGTCACCTCATGCAAAGTAGCGGGTGTCCGCTTGGTAGGTAAGTAGGTTTCACTTTCACTATCTGGAGACAGGCACACATTCCTGTTTTGAAACTGAAAGTCTTAGGCTCTGATGCAGCACCAAAAAGGTCTCCTGGTTTTCCCCTAACTATCCTGCCTCCTTGCTTTCTTTCATGCGACTAACGCCAGTAGCCTCTGGCCACAACGTCTTTCTTGGCCCTTCTCTGTTCAGCCTGTGAGCCATTGAGAGGAACAAGGTGGAGGCTCCCTCTTACCATCCTAATGCTTCTCCGGTACAAGCAGCATTATCTATAAAACATCTCCACATGGGGAGGGGGGTGAAGAATGGTGTTTTATCTCCTGACAGTAAAGTCAGAGTGAGTGTTTTGTGGGAGAGGGGATGGTTTCAATCAACTCAAGTTGCATGTGGGAGCCTTCTGGGCTTCTCTCCTTCACCTTTTTTTTTTCCCTCTCCAGCTCTTAGTTCAAAGAGGCTGTTTCAGGTCAGTGATAGGATTCTATCCTGTACATAGTTTGTTCCTGGGGTCATCTTCATAGACTCTAGAATGGTGTGAGTCTCATTGCAGGCATCACTATATGCATCACTATACATATCAATAAATGCACACTGAGTGGCTGATAAAGCTTATAGTGGACAACTTTACACACATGCATACAAGTTTACAGGCCTCTAGTGTGAAGCATCTGTCTTCAGGCACAGTCTCCACTGAATCCCCTTTCATTTTTTTTTTTACTTTCACTTTCTTGGTTCATTTGTTATGCCCTCTCCCACTTTTACAAACATACACACTCACACTATTCAAGTTTAAAAAAAATGAGGTGTTATAGTAGACCAATTTCACTTATACTAATAGCAAAGTGTAGACTGAAAGAGTATAATGTTCTACAACAAAATTTAATACTTGACTGCTTGTTCAAAATTGTTAGGAAAATGTAAACAAGATTTGACTGAGTTTTAAAAGTTGTGGTATATATATATATACATATATACACACACACACACACACATATATATATATACATACACAATGAAATACTACTCGGCAATCAAAACAGACAAACTCATGCCATTTGTGACACCATGCACAAAATGAAGCTGGAAGGGATTATGCTAAGCAAAATAAGTCAGCAGGAAAAAGAGAAATATCAGATGGCTTCACTTATATGCTTCTTGGCAGCATCCTGCCACAACAGCTTGCTCACTACTCCCATTTCTGACACAATACTGTGGAAAACATCAAGAGGAACGACATTTGCATCAATAGGGTTTCCAGAAGGAAACAATACCCACAAAATTTCCCAGGAGGAAAAACTAACTCTCCATTAAGTGTGGCTTTATTTTTGGACTTTCAATTTGAGTTCACTAGTCTTTATTTTTTAGTCCAGGGCCATAGAGTTTTGATTACTATAGGTTTCCATTATAGTTTGAAGTCTAGAAAAGTGATAACTCAGGAGGTAGATATGTACTCCCATCTTCATAACAACACTATTAATAAGTTATGGAAATAACCAATGACAGATGAGTGGATTAAAATCACACACACTCACACACACAAATACTACTCAGGTATAAAAGAAAAAAAGATAAAATAAACTCTTGTCACTTATGACAACATGGAGGTAACTAGAGGGGATTGTGCAAAGTGAAATGTCGGAAGAAGAAGAAAAAACACAAGGTGACTTCACTGTTAAGTGAATATAAAGAAACAAAACAAACTCTAGAAATATGACTATAGACTTGTAGACTGCTAGAAGGAGAGGGGAACAAATAGGAGAGCAGGTCCATTGAACTATGGTGGAGAATTATGGATGCTGTGGTGTGGTTACATACCCTAAGGAAGTGTGAACCTACACCGTAAATCATATACAATGCTGTAAAGCAAGACTACCTCAATTTAAAAAAAATACAATAAAAAAGAAAGAAAATCCAAGGATTAGACCTATAAAACTACAGCCTTAATTTTATTATTAATGTCAGATAAGACTTTAAGACAAGATGATGAAATGCTTTGAAAATGCCCCCATTGGATATATGTCATTAAAAATGCAGAATAATAAAGTACATACAATTGGAGGGAGTCATAAAGATACTGAAAAAAAAAAAAACCTCATCAATTCACTTAATCTGGCAGTAATCATAGCACCCATGTAGTCCTACTGCTTAATAATTTATTCATATAGCAGATTAATTTTAGGAGCATCCTGTGGGAAAATTCAATCTTCATAAGGAAAACACTTGATAACATTTTCCTAGAAATACAGCTCTCTTATGTAGCATTTGGCATTTATATGTGCAAAATGCTGTCAAATACTTTTTATCAATTACTTGGAAATTTCTATGATCATATTCATATTTCATAATTGAAGAAGACACAAAACAAAAAGACCCAATAGATCACTTTGTCACACAACAAATTAGAGAGATATTCATCTGCGCCCAGGGACAGAACCAAGATAGCAGAATAGAGTGCTCAGAATTAAATAATGCGCGCTTCAGGATACACATATGTGATCTACTCAAATTAACTTTAAATTTTAATGCCCAAATGATTCATTTAACAAAGGTAGGGAGTCAACTAGAAGAAATATGTCTTTGGAACATGTCGCCATGTTGCCTCTGTAATCATCTCCAATGCTGGTTTGTTTGTTTTTTTTCTCCAGACTCATGTCTCGTCATATATTTTACCCTCTACACACATATATTTTACCCTCTCAGCACCAGTTTTCTGGCAATACCCCATACAAAATAGAAAAACTATTTTCAACAAAATTTACCCATTTCAGATCTCATCTCTCAGTAATCTTAATTTTTATACTAATCTTTGGTAAACAAGCTCAGTTGTTTTTATAGCATGTCAATCTCATCTAGGATTATAACCATCCCCACAGATAGAATATGATGAAGTATTTTATGATGAGGGGCTTGACAAACTCTCCCCTTTACCTATGACTGCCCAAATCCAGTGTCCTTCTTCCACATCTTCCCTGAGGTACACTTTTCCTACTTCATCATCTGCAAAATTAAAATTCTTAATAACCTATTTCAAAAATTAGAATTCCCACTGTGTGCAATTACTAGAAGCTGCTATTTTTCTCTTGGGGAAGTCTTTAATATTTGCCCAAATGTCTGTACTAAGTCTTTGGATTCTGGTAACTCATTTGTATGATACATTCACAGTGGGCCCAGCAACGGATGCTCACACTCAGCGCTAACCTTCACGAGGCAAAGGCATTTAATTCCAGGAAGCAAGACGTCCTCCTGCTACAGACACAGCTCCACGATTGCACTCCCCCCATAAAACCTGCAATGCCAAGCACTCAGAAATCCATAGCCTTAAGCTCAGAGACAGACACACTTGAAAAGTAATTCTTGGCCTTCTTGGAGATGTAGCAGCTTCTAAGTCATTAAAATCTAAGTATGCATTATTGGAGTGTTGACCCACAGGCCGGTAACCAAGGTAGTAGAAAATGAAGTTAACCTGGGAAGGCTCAGACCGTTTCAGGCAGGGAGCAGTGATTAAGGAGACCCCTCCATGAAAGCACTGGGCAGAGACAGCGAAGACTCACAGCGAAATCCATGATGGTCCACCCTCTAGCAACGTACCTGTGGGTGGGAGACATTGCCCATTGCCTAATGCAGCCACCCAAGAATCTGATGTTCTCTTCTCTACCATACTCCCAGTGCTTTCCTGCTCAACAATTCCAGGGAGTTTGGGGGGAAGGAGAGCATCCTAAGAGTTTCAAGGGAGTCAAACCTTAGCCCAAAGAAAGTTAAAAGATGACTGTTTTAAAAAAGTAAAGAGGTACTAAATTAAGCCTCAATAGAAGAGGATAAATAAGGTGTGGAAGGTGACCCTGGTATACAGTTCATTTCAGGCTTTCTCACCCTATCTGTTAGCTGTTTATTGAGTGGGCACTGGCAGCAGTTACTGCGCCAGCAAGGAACATGGGACTGAGGACAATTCTTGGATCTCTTGGAGAATGAATTCCACCAATGGGCACATGGCACGTTTATTAAGAAAAGGACACTGGCATGGACAGGAAAGCGAAGGTTGCATTGACCAAAGACAGGGCGGCCTCTATATTGTTCTTAGGTGAATTTCTCAGGAGTTGAGTTGGTTTGCTGGGAAGCTTGTTAGTCCTCTCTGCCCATCCCACCCTGACCTGTGGTTCCTGGCCTAGTGAAGTGCATAGCTGGTTTAATGACTATGCTAATCACCTCTACCTCTGGCTCTCCTCCAGAAGGCAACCAGGGTCAAGGTGTGGGGCTTCCCCGCAGGGTGCTCTCTCCAGCAATCAGCAGGTTTGCTTCTGATGTCCTATCAACCTCAGAGGGGCTCAGCGGACTTTATTAAGATGTAGCCTAATTAACCCTTCAAGTCCCCAGGAGTACAGTCGGGGCCAGTTACTGCTGACTCATGAGAAGGGGGCCTAGGGAGTGCAATTCAGTAGTCAGCTTTTTGTCCTGTTTCTTCCTAAATTTTTAGTCCAAGGCAGTTGCTGTTGTAAAATGGAGGGAAGCCGACTAGAAAGGGAGCCTTGGAAAAAGTAAGATACAGGTATAGCAGAGCACAAGAGTCTCCAGGAAGCCAAGCAAACTGGCCCACAGGGTCCTCAGTGGGCAGGCACGAGACCAAGTCTGCGGTCTGAGGAAGTGACTAAGCTGTGAAAGGGCTCTATCCGCGCTAGAGCCGGGCTAGAGCGGGGCTGTCCCACACAGCCTACACAGCCTGTCCAAAGGGCACCGCCCCATGGGGGCCAGGCCACCGAGTTCTTCAGTCGCATGCACGATGCAAGACCACTCTCGCCCCAGGAACAACCGGGTGTATCTAACAAGGGGAAACAAAGCATTCTTACGGCCTCGCTTGGCCAGTTACTCACCCCAGACAGCGTCCACAGCACCCAAAGTCTTGAATAGACGTCCGCCCATCCAAGATGGCGCTGTCGTCCAGCAGGGCCTGGCTCGCGGCAGCCAGCAAGCAGCCGGCAGGGTCCATCCAACTCACCACACCTGGAGGCGCCCGCAGGTGGGGCCGCTGCGAGGATGCCCAGCAGCCCCAGCCCCAGCCCCAGCGTGATGGCTGGGATGGCCGCGCAGGACGCAGGGCCAGACAACGGGGTGAGGCCACCGACGATTAAGCGCTCGGAGGTGACCCGGCCATGCCGGCCACTGGGCAGCAGCGCTGGTCACCTGGCCGACGGCATTGCGGCTCTTTGTGAGTCTCTGGCCCACCCCAACAGCTAACAGCTCTTGGGACACCGGCCTGAGGCCTGATGCTCATTTTGGTGGTGGGTGGTGTCCGAGCAGGCGCAGGTGGGTGCGGCCAGCCGGGCTTCAGTGAGACCTGTGGGCTTCCCTGCACGCTTTCCAGCTTCTCTCCTTCCTTCGGAGGCCGCCGCTGGGGCCCAGTCCAAGCGAGCGAGGGCCCAGGCCAAGCAAGCGAGCCAGTGAGTCCCAACAGGCAAGTCAGAGCGTCCGGGCAACGCCAGGGGAGTCCCACCGCAAGCCTCAGGGAGAGCAGGAGCCCAGCCCCAGCACCCGCAGCTGGCTCCTGCCCGGCACCTCTGCAGGGGCCCGCCCCCAGCCTGATTGGGCCAATCAGCTCCCAGCTCCCACCTGGTCGGTTCCCTGCTCCAGGCACCACACTCAGGGGACCTGCCCTGGGGTGCGGGGTAGGGGAACCACTACCTGCAGCCTGAGCCGCAGTGAAGCTGCTGGGGGTGGAAATGCCCACCACGTGCTGCTGCTTGTGCTGCCCGGGGCAGTGCTCTGGGGCCACGGGGGTGGGGGGTGGGTCTCCGGTTTGTTTCAAGACTGTTGGAATGGTGGCCAAGTGGCCCCTTCCTTGGGGATTTTGTTATGTAAATGAAGCTGGGGTGATGGTGTTCCCTCAAGGGTCTTGTCTGTGTGTGTTGGTTTAACTAGAAAGAGTGTCTAACCCTAACTAGCTCTAAGCAGCAGAGGATTTGTCCTGTTAATAGAAGTTTGCTTGGTAAATCTCTGCCGTCTAAATAACAGGACCTCTGCTTTCTAAATAACAAAATACAGCCTCTAAGAGCTTGTGGGATCAGGATCTGCCTTAGCCAAATTCCAGCTCTTATGTGTGTTCACTTGGGCAAGATACAAAGCTTCCCATTCGTTATCTGAGACAATAACAGGAATGCTCTAAGAACAGAAAGAGAAAAATATGCAAGATGCCCAGCACAGAGATGGACGCATTCTTTGGATAATTCTGTTTCTTAATATCTAATGTTATTTTTGCTAACACAAAATAGTTGTCTTTTGCCAGTAGGAAATGGAGTTAGGAAGACAAGATTTTTCTTGAATGCTAGGTGACCTTCTGTGAATTTTATTCTATGGGAAATGAATAAGGGGGTGTGTGGAGCTTTGGGAAACATGCTGTAACGGGGGGATTTACCCTGGCAGCAAGGGGCTGCGTGTGTGATCCATGCTGGGTGGAATGAGCGCTTGGAGACTAGAGAAGAGTTGAAGGGGAAGCAATGGTGGCAGCTGATGCATGAGGTAATGGGGTCCTGGAAGAGGCAGCAGAGGTGAGAAGGAAGCTGTACTTGAGGGACACTGAAAGAGGTAATATGAAATGTGAGAGGTGTGTGTTCTACCGGCAGCTGTAGTACCAGCAACGCACAGAGCAGGTTCTCGATGATTCCAAGCAGACGTGTCAAGGAGGAGGCCTGGAGCCCTCGGTGGCTTTTTTAGGCTTTTATTACATCATTGTATCAGAGGCGACCAGGTACACGGCAGGCAGGGGGGGCAGGGGTGCACGCTCATGTGGCTCTCTCTCCCCCTCCCAGGTTCTCTGTGCTGGCATCCTCATGGATGACTTCTCTGCAAGCAGAAGGTCAAGGTGAAGGGCTCCACTCACATATGAATCTTGGGGTTCTGCCATCTTGGGCTTTGGCAGATAGCTCTCTTTATTCTCTTACTGAGGTTCTACTGATATAGCACTATTATCAATGAGGCACACATCAGTGATTTGCATTCACAAATTCCTTCAGTTATATATGGCAATTCATTCCACCGCTTTCTAAGGCTCGGTAACTATTTAAAATGAATGAAATCCTCAGTAACTACTTAAAATGAATGAAATCCAGGGTGCCATCAAATCCTACAGAAGAGCTTGTCTGATGGCCTTCCTGCCTGTCCTTATCTTTGGGGTGAAAATTGCATGGAGATGTGTCTACAGCTGCAGGGGCCCATAAGCACCTGGCCATGTATTGTCAGGTTGGAGCGTTGGAGAAACTTGATAGGCCTTTGAAGGCACTTTCATTCAGGTTTCCCTGAAGGATTTTGACTCCACTCCATTTTTCACAACCAGCAACCAGCGCAGAGCATGACCTTGGAGGCACATACTCCCCCATGCATCCTACCCACTGTGCGGGGCTATCTCCCTAGCTGGTGGTGCTTCGCATAGTAACATTACAACATTTGTAATTAGCATTAAGTTACCAATTAAACCTTGCTAGTTAGCAATTTTTTTTAAACAGAGCAAAACCCTATAGCTAACTGTTCCTAAGTGCCTACCCACTGAGGCAAAGACCACTGTGTACTTACCCTTTTCCCACCTCCCAGGCCTATCCACACCCTTGCTCCACCATCTCCATGGCAACCTCTAAAACAAGCCATTACAATTCTGACATGGCACCAGGCTGACACCTTGGGTTGGGATTTAATTTTGAGTTATGACTGCGTTAGGAAAACATATGATGTGGCCGTTTGCTTACAGAAAGGGAGGGGGAATCATAAAACCCTCTTTTTTTATGAGCTGTCGCTTGATTCGTTCCTGGAGCCCCAAGTAGCAAGCTTCTAAATCAATGTGTGCAGCTGTTTGGGCTTCTTGGAGCCCAGCAGGTGTATTGCTCAACTCGGCTGCCATCTCCCCACATTCACATAACAAATAATAATGTCTCATACACACCAGCCATCCATCAGAGTTACTGCTGGTCCCAGAGAGGCTTCCTTCCCTCTTCCCTAAAACCCCTTATCCTCCTCCTTTTTTTTCTTTTCTTTTTTTCTCTAGCAGTAGATGTACTTCATCTATGGATTTTTTTTTTGTTACCCTTTCTAGATGCTTTTAATTAAATAACTTTTGACTCTTTTGGCAAGAGGAGAGAAGAAGAAAGAAGAGAAAATTCACCACACTGTTTATTTGTGTTTTAAAAAAATAAAACAATGGCAGTATTGTGTCTAGTGAAATCAATTAGTCTTCCTAAGCAGTAAAGGCCCACATCTGGTGTGACTTAAGTTAATGTAAGGGAACGGGCTACAGAGGCCCAGAGACCTGGCGTTCTCATTTCAACAGGTGACAGAGAAGGCATAAAAGGCTAATAATATACTGCACGTACCGAGATGGTGTGATGAATACTAGGGGGCTTGCTTGGGAAGCAAAAATCCTCACTGGCTCATGACAGTCAAATAAATGTTCATTCGTCAGGCTGACCGTTGACTTCGAGGAAGAGCCAAGTGCCAACTGGGGGGTATTCCGAAGGGCCAGTCAGCTCATTTCCCAGGGAAACGCAGAGATAAGAGCTAGGGCCCCTGAGACTTGGTGGTGGGGAAGGCGAAGACAGACTTGACAACTTGTGGATTCTCCGATCGGTGTAGGTTAATTGAGAGAGGGCTATGATAATGCCAGGCGTGAAGATGATCACACAGTGGGGGCTGCTGTGTGATTCAGATGTATGAATCGAAACATGACCTTCCAGAAGGGTTGTGAGACTTAGCCAATAAAAATGCAGGACAACAGTTAAATTTGAATTTCAAGTAAAGAATGAGAAATTTTATAATATGACTATATTGCATGTCATTTTTTACATGCGCCTACTAAGAAGCTTGCTGTTTATCTGAAAGGAAAATTTCATTGGGTGTCCTGTACTTTATCTGGCAATTCTTGCTAGGAATTTATATATGTTTTTTTAATACCCTCACCAGTATTTTCCATGTCATGTTATGGGTCAAAATAAGAAATATCCATAACGAAAGGAAGTCTGTCTTTTCTACAAACCACTGTTTGTAACACAACCCAGTACCTTTTGAAAAAGGATACATGGAATAAATCCCTTTAAAAAGTTATTTTCAAAAATAAATGTCATTCTTATCAGAAGAGTTAGGATATGCCATCATCATAAATGCCCATTTTGCCTTGATTCCTAAAGAGTTTGGAACCTAAATTGCTGCTCTGTTCCAGAAATCATTTTGGCGTACGTCCATTTTTCACAAAATGTGTTCTACAGAACACCATGAAAAAACATGCAGTGGTATCCCTCTCTTGGAAGCTTATAGTACTTTTTAGCATATTAAAGGGCCTGGGGAATTTGTAGTAAAAAAAAAAAGTATCTGTTACCCTTTTTTCACATGACATTTGCTTAGTTTGTTTGATTATGGAGCAATGTTTTCAAGTAATACCTATTTCTACCCAGAAGAACTAATTAGTTGATAGCTGCTGACTTATATGATTTTGTTGTTTCTCTTCAATCTATACAACTTTCACCTTCCATTAAACTACTACCTATCTTGTTCTACATGTATCTTACTGTAAACCGTTTCAAGTCTTTCTTCAGAACCTGGAACAGATAACATTATAAGCAAATAAGTAGACAAATGCAGAGCTCGTTTTTCTGTACCACAGAACCAGTACACAAGATATGAACAAGGGGTTTGTGGACTCAACATTCAGAGGGTAATGGGGATTAAAGAGAACTTCTCCCTCTCCCCTCTCCACCACACTCTCACGAATGTAAGGGGCTACTCCATCCAAACAACCTCGACACAAGCTCTTCCCCATGGTAGTCCCTCACCTGCGTTGGAGCCTCCCAGGTTTCTGCCTCTCCCTATGGCTACTCTCTCCCAGGTGTTAACTTCCATCCCAGAGGCAGCTGAATTTAGCAGGAGCTCCAGGCACGGGAGTATATTACATATGTAATACTTGAGGACCCTTCAGGGATCAAGGGGGTGGGGACCATGTGAGTTATTATTCTAGCAGTCTCAATTATTAACTTAGCCCTCAGGCAAGACCCCCTTGGTACCCACCAATCATTCCAGCACAATATAAATCTATCTGACCAGAGAAATCTCATTCCAAAGGGGAAAGACTCTCTTATTTATACCAAGGTTGATGGCAGGTACCAGAAACCTAGAATGACAGGATAGTCCATGAGTATTTTAATTTTTATTATTTTCTTCAACCAGTTTCCAACAGCTGGTCGCCAGTTGCCCCCTAACATGGACACATAAAAGCAAAGCCTCCAGCGCTGTGCCAGCCAGGATCAGGGAAGAAACACAGCCCTCATAAATCAAGACTGCACTGTTCTACAGCTTTAGCTCAATGAAGTACATGTGTATGGGATAAAGGCAAAGAGCTCTGAGGGGAAAAGAGAGCTCCTCCCCAAAGGAGAAGACCGCACAGGCTTGGATCAAGCTTTTGTCATCTTCCCCATCTCCTGTACCAGTCAAGGTCACATGCTTCCAAGGGAAAAGCTTCCAAGAGTCTCCACCTGGCTTTTGTGAAGAGGAGACTGCTCCCCATTGTTTGAGCTTCAGAGATGATCTCTCACGAGAGCAAAGCAGAAAGGATCTGAGCAAAGCTCACTCTGACCTTCAGGTTGGAAGTTCACTAGCGCTAATGAGGAAAGTTTGGGGCTGGTTCCTGAAAAAAGAGAAGGAGGCCTTCAGGGAGAAACAAAAGGGGAAAGTGGTAGAAAAAAAAAAAAAAGAAAGCACACAAGCATCCAGGAGACCACTGAAATGTCATTCTGTGTAGAGGAATGATTTTCCAGGAAACACTCATGATATTCGGTGAACTTTAAAAGCTAAATATTAGCTCAGGAATAAATTTTTAGACTTCAAGAGATTAGTGCAAGGACACAGAAATGGGTATTGATAAGGAAAGTGTGACTTTGACACTAAAAGGGCTTAGATGCTAAAGCAGGGAAGGAAATACTGAGTAAATCCATCCAGTCCAGTTCCAGTTCTGTGCCCTGCATTGTGGCAGGTGACTGCACATAGGTGGTGTAGTGTCAGAGAAAAATGTTATCAGGATTTTCCACCCTCCTGCCATTGGGTAATAATGGATACCTGTGGTGCTGCACGCATGCCCAAGTGGGCATGCGCAGGTGGGTGCACCTGAGTTTGGACACTGGCGTATAAGGGTGGCGTCACAAGGATGCCAGCAAGAGCAGCAGCGGAATGTAGAGCAGCAGCAGCGGAACAGGATGCCAGCAGTAGAAGCAGAGTAAGATGTGCTGGGGGGTGCTGGGAGGCCTGCCAGCCTCCCGCCTCTCTACCCCGGCCTCCCTGCCTACCGTGTGTGTACCTGATGCCACCTCTGTAAATAAAAGCATAAAAGGCTCCAGGACTCTTCCTTTACCCCGTCTGCTAGAATCATCCAGAACTTGCTCGGTGACCCTTCCTGCTGCCACAGATGGGAATCCTGGACCTAGGAAAGATACAGATAACAACACAATAATATTAGGGTTTCTTAATACCCACTTACAACAAGGGACAGATCAACAGGACAATGTATAAATAAGGCAAGAGCTCCAAATGAGGAACTACACCAAATAGGTCTAAGAGCTGTCTGTAGAACACTTCACCATAAACTGCTGCATACACTTTTTTTTTTCTAAATGTACATGGAACATCTTCAAGATTAAACCCTGTAGGGTTGGAACAATCAGGTCTTTCCACCCTCCCACCACTGGTGTGATGATGACACCTGTGGTGCTGCGTGCATGCCAGGGTGGGCATGCAAAGTGGGTGCACCTGAGTTTGACACGGGCTTAAATGGGCGGTGTCATGAGGACACCAGAACCAACAGGACCAACAGGACTGACAGTACTGACTAGCAGCAGCAGTAGAAAGCAGCCAAGAGAGTGAGATGCGCGGGGGGCTGGGCGGCCTGCCAGCCTCCCGGCCCCCCAGCACCCCTGCCTGCCGTGTACCTGGCCACTTCTACTAATAAAAGCATGAAAAGCCACTGAGGGCTCCAAGACTCCTTTCCTTGACCTGTCTTCCCAGAACCATCCTGAACCTTGCTCCTGTACCACCCCTTCCTGCTGCTACAGACCATATCTTGAGACAGAAGTCAATTGACTATAAAACCAAAATGAATGGAATTATAGCCACTACATTCTCTGACCACACTGCCATAAAAATGGAAATCAACCATAAGGGGGGGAAAAAAACAGGAAAAACTGTAAATATTAAAGATTAAAGAATATGTTGCTTAATAGCTATCAAATAAAAAAGAAAAAGCAGAAATTAAAAAATAGCTAGAGAAAAAATGAAAATGATGACACAAGCTACAAAAACTATGAGATGCAGCAAAAGAATTTGCAAAGTGAAATATAACTGGAATATTAGCCAATATTAAGAAACAATAAAAACCCCAAATAAATAGTCTAATGCTACACCTAAAGCATTTTGGAAAAAAGTGAACAAAAAAACCCAAAATTAGTAGAAGGAAATTGTAAAAAAAAAAAAAAAGGAAGAGCAGAAAAAAAGTGAAATAAACATCCAAAAGGCTATAGAAAATATCAGTGAAACTTATTCTTCAAGATGACAAACAAAATAAGTAAACATCTAGCTCTGCTAACAAAAAAGAGAAGATATTAATAAAGAGAATCACAAATGAAGAGGAGAAATCACTACAGACAGCACAGAAATAAAGGATCGTAAGAGAATACAATAAGCGACATATGCCAATATTTGAAAATCTTGAACAAATGGACAAACTTCTGTCTTATAGTCTACAAAGACTAACCAAGGAAGAAAAAGATGAACTGGACAAACCAATTACAAACATGGGAATTAAAAGATAAATAAAAAAATCTTCTAAAAAATAAAAGCCCAGGACCAGATGACTTTACAAATGAATTTTATCAAACTTTCAAAAAAAGAATTAATGTCCATCTTCCTCAAATTTTTCTTAAAAGTACAAGGAAAAGGAATCCTCCCTCATATTTTTATGATACCAACATTCCTCTAACAATGAAACTAGACAAAGACAACACAAGAAAATTATAGACCAATGTCCTTGATAAACATCAATGCCAAAAATTTCAACAAATTAAATGTTAATAATTAATTGAATTGAACAATATATCACAGGAATATATACGATAACCAAGTAGGATTTACTCCAGAGACCCAAGATGGTTTAATATATATAAATGAATTAATGTAATATTCCACATCAACAAAAGTAAAGATAAAAATTATATAATAATAGCAGTAGATGGTAAGCTTCAGCATCCATTTGTGCTTAAAAAGTCTAATCCAGATGGGAATAGAAAGGCCCTACCTCAATATAATAAGGGTGCTATACCATATTGTCCTAGGAAAGGAAGAAATGACTTTTCTTTCCAGTCATTTTCAACAAAATTGAGAGTATTTGAGGTGGTTATGTGTAGCAAAGCAAGTCAGAATCATTAAAACAATATTGGGGATATAGAAGAGACAATTCAACAATATAAAATACTTTTGAAACCACTGGGCATCAAGAAACAGAAGATAAAGTCTATCTGCACAGAGGAGTGCTATTCAGCCATCAGGAAAGATGAAATGTTACCATTTATACCAAAGTGGAAGAACCTTGAGATGACCGTGTAGCAAAGCTGAAGAATTAAAGCAGTTAAACTAGTAAAAGAATTATAAACTACCAGGTACTGATAACCCAAGTGAGGTTTTTGAGGTTAAGAGGGAGGTGGGATGGAGAGATGGTCAAAGGGGAAGGTGATGGAAGACAAAAAAAATAAATAAATAAAAGTAAGCTAAATAGTACCACCACCTGCAGGTAAGAACATGAGCTGATACCAGGGAAATGACAACCAAAAAGAAACAGATGGAAAAATCACCTGGCTTCCCAGACCCAAGAATAATTCGTGTCCTCACCAAATGGACTTCATCAAATAAAAAATATCTGCTCTTTGAAAGACACCAACAAGAAAAATAAATATTTCACAAGAATGGGAGAAAATATTTGCAAAACAGAGCTGAATACAATATACAAAAAACTATCTGATTCAATAATAAGAAAACAGGTTATTTAAAACAAAAGATTTGAAAAGACACTTCACTAAAAAAAATCAGATACAGCTGGCAAATAAGCAAAACAAAAAGACAATCAACATTATTAAATTTTCAATAAGATTTCAAATCCTCCTATTTGAAAGTTGGTGTGGTGATAGGTCATCTATAAGTTTTGTTCACTGCTGGTGGAAAAGCAGAGAATTCAACCACTTTGGAAAACAATTTTGCAGTTTCTAGTGAGGTTAAATGTCAACTACTATATACCCATCAATGCCCCAATTATTTACTCAAGAGAAATGTAGATAAGCAGCCACACAAAAACCTGAATATGAATGCTTAAAGTAACTTTACCAACAATTGCCAAAAACTGGGGAGAATATGACCATTAGCTGGTGAATGGACAGACCCACACAATGGATAAATGTTATGCAATGAAAGAAAATGAATTATAGATATTTTCAGCAATATAGATTGTTCTCAAAAGTATTAGCCTGAAAGAGATCAGATTCATACTCTTCCTATATATTACATGATTGTGCTTATATTACATTTTTACAAAGGCAAAACTATAGAGTTAGAGGACAGCATACCACCAGGGAATGGGGGAGAAGGTAAGGAATTGATTAAGAAAGGATTTTTCTCTGGGATGGGAAAAAATCTCTGTCTTGATACCTTGACAGCTATGGAAGTTTATACAATTCTATACCTCATTAAAATTCACAGAAATGTGCACTTAAAGTGGTGGATTTTGTTAAATGTGAATTGTACTTAAATATGACTTAAAAAGTAATCAGTATTATAGTCTCTAAGTTTATTTTTGCTTTGTTTAGTTAATACCTTTGTTTGATTTCTCTGTGTACCACATCTATGGGGTTTGTTTTGGAGAACTAGGGGTAAACTCAATGTGCTATACATAGGTGTTGATTCTAAAGAGGCATGCCTGAAAGTTGTGTAGTACTATGATGTAATGTGACACCAATAAAAGATTGAATGAATGGAGGGTGAATGAATGAATAGAGGCATGACCATGTAAAAAAAAAGTAATCCGATTGGGATTGAGTCAGGAAAATTTATGAAACAAGATTAGCTGTCAGTTGATTATTGTATAACACAAATGGAAGGGTGCAGCAATATTCTATTCTGTTTACATTTGTATTGTGAAGGTTATTGTAAATTTGAAAAATAATTTAGGAACATATATTTCATTAATAACAGTAGCCAGAGAAGTACAGAAGTGAATTTACCATAAATAACTAGAAAAAGCACTACCATTCAAAAGTATAGGTAGATCTAGGTTTTGAAGTTCTGGAGTGGAGTGTATTTAGTTTTTTTTAATAATATAAAGTAATATCATATATGTTGTTGCAATGGTGACAGTTGCCATGAACAAACATTGGTAACAAAATCAACTTTACACTGAGTTTTTCAATGTCTATTATTATTTTTCTCCCCTTAGTACACTTCAATCATTTCTGATCTCATTCAGAGTAAAAGCCAAAGTCCTTTCAGGATCCTATGAGATCGAGGCTCTAGATGACTCTCTGATTTTATCTACTATTATTTATTAAGCAATATTACCGCCATTTTAAAAAACTGCAATTTTAAAAAGAAAGTGTATCCCTGTCTTTTTACCGCTTTCTTAAGGAAAAGTCTCGGTGCAAAGGCCATGGCCCACGTAGCTTCGATGCACTCTCTCTGGCTACACCTCCTTGCTGAGCATCCACCTTCTGACTCTGGGGTCCCTGCACCTGCGGTGAGGTGCCAGGAGGGACAGATGAGGAGCGTATCTTTGAGGACTGGATTGTTGGTAATCCAGTTTCTGGAGGGAAGATCTTTGTACACATGAGAAGTAACACATAACAGAAAGTGCAAAAGGATTGACGATAATTAGGGATTGAGATTTCAAATGCGATTAAAATCACCTGACATTTGAAAACAGTTTCTCAAAGCAATTGGGTTTTGGATCCCACTGAAGAATGCATAGAACAGCTAATGGGAGGAATTTGAGGGAAGTGAGAGATAAAGAGGTAAACATGAAATATGCAGGCATTCTGGGTAAGACACAGCGGTGAAGAAGGCCACCAAGTCAAGCCGACACTTTGCATGACGCAGCGGGTTCCTCTCCCAACAGACCGAACTAACACATGCAGCAACGGGCCATTCCCGTGCCTGTGCAGGCCCGGCAGTTCAGTTGTCTGTGCATAGTAGGTGAAGCACAGTGCAAAATAGTTGACATTTGTCTCATCCTATTTCTCTCCTTACTATTCTTTAAAAAAACAACAACTAAATTTATTTTATGTGTTGCATTCCTTTAAATGTTGGTCAGTCCCTTTTGTATTACTGCAGGGTTCCTTTTCTTGAATAAATAAATAAACATCCACTCGCATTAGCTGTTAGGTTATTAACTAGTCTCTACATGGAGTATGGACATAGTTGCATAGCTGCTGGGTGATTTATTGACTCGTTATATTATGTGAAACACAATTAAGCACTCCTCCTCAGAGGATTTTGTTTGCTCTGTGTTCTGGAATGAAAACTAGGCTTCGTGTATTTGTTTATTTTTCAGGTACATTTTTTAAAATCCCCAATGCTATTTTTATGAGCTGGAGTCATTAATGAGAGTAAAACCAACACAACTTAGCTATATAAATTCACTCTAATAGGGCCTTTTCCATCCAGAGAGGAGGGCAAAAAAACAGGAGTTTGGCTTCTTCTCTGTCCTGTGAGTTAGGAAATGAGGACTTTATTGACACAGGGAAGGAGAGGAAGTCCCAAGTCTGGGCCTCCCTGAGGGAAATTTCTTGGTGCTTCCTGGGGTCTGGCTTCCACAGTCTCCAACTTGTTAACACAAGTACCGTTGTGTCTTCGGGCCCAGGAGAGTGGCCGGGGGAGGGTGCAGGAGAGGCTGGACAGTGATCAGCTCCGAGGGGCTGAGGCTCTCTTTAAGTGTTAATGCAGTTAAGTGTTCTCTCGTGTCTTTCCCACCTCATTACACTCTAGTTAAGAAACTCTTGGGGAAGCTGTGACCCACAGACCACCCTCCATCTTTGTGACAAGTGGAATTAAGAGGCTGTTCCAGCCACCACCCAGATGGGAGCAAGGCGGCCCCATACAGGAACGTGGGAGCCGTCAGCCCGGGGGGACTGCAAGTGATTGTGTCAGACACGCCAAGGCAGAAAAACTCTGCCCGTTAGAACACATGCCAGTGTATGTGTGTGTACGTGTGCATCGTGCATGTGTCCATGTGTGTATGTATGTGTGTAGGCGTATTTGTACGTGCGTATGTATGTGCATGTGTGTGTCACTGCATCGCATGTGTGTAGGTGTGTCTCTGTGTGTGCTTGTGTGTCTGTGCATGTGCATCTGTATATGCCTATGCACGTGTGTGTAGTGAGTGTGCCTGTGTATATATGTGGGTGTAGGTATAGGTATAGTACATGTGCAGGTGTATATAGGTGTATATGGATGTGCACGTACATAAATATATTTTAATAGTTGTCTCTGTATCAGTCACTCACCTCAGTAAATAACTTGTCCCTCTGTGCTCTCTAGGGAAAAGGAGAACGGTGAAGAAGAGGCTGAGTGGGGAGACATACCTAGCTAGGGGTCAATCCACGTGAGTTTCCCGGGAAACAGCAGTGGGGCAAACGCGCGAATGCATTCTGGAGCAGCAAGCGCATTCTTGACCGTGTAACGAACACTGCTTTCCTGACCTTTTTCCCATCACACAAAACGAAACAAAGCCCTCAGCTCCAGTAACGGCACAAACGCCATGATGCCTCCCACCTGGCAGGTTCCAAACACGTGTCGGTCTCTCCCACCTCTCCTGTGCCCCAGGAAGCCTGCGTATGCTCCCCAATAAATAAACTGACTGCGTGAGTCCAAATTCAGGTGTCAGGTCTATTCGAAGTAATTACTGACTTTAGAAGAGTGTTTTTGTTTTCCTTAGCAAATTAATTAATACATTTGAACCATCGCAACGACCCGATTGCCACATACTTGAGGGACGAAGCAGTTACGTAAAGGGAGGCAGAACCATAGACATGTTTTCCAAATGTGAGAAAATCTAATTTTGATTAGTTGAATCAGATATTAAATTTCCTTGGAGAGTTAGTTATTTGAAAGGGCCCTAAGGTGAATTCTTTTGGTGAAGCATAAACTCTTTCTGAATAGTGAAGAATTTCTGCAAAACTTGATGACAACTTCTCTTGGCCAGAAAGAAGTGCTTGCCAGGTTTCCCAACAGTGGGGCCTCAGCAAAGTTTAGAGAGCAGCTGGGGAGGGGGGGAGAGGGAGCAGGCTGTGGGGGGTGGGATGGCAGACCATTGGGGAGTCTCTCTGACTTCTAGCCATGTATGCAAGATGGACAGGTGGACCCTAACACCAAGCCACGCATCCCTAGAATTTGTACTTTTCAGGTTTTTAACATTGAGTTTCCTCATCCATGCATTTTAGAATTGCAATGTAGCACCCATAAATTCTGGAGAGAACATCACAAAGAGAAGCAGGATCAATAATGCTTCAAAACCAGAGAGAATGTGAGGGCACAACAAGGCCATGTGGCTTGAGAGGGAGAGAAGAAGGGAGGGCAGACCCAGGGGGATACCACCAGTTAGGACACAGCAAAGAAAAACAGGCTGAGGAAGGGTGGTGTGGAAGAGGAAAACTTCCAGGAAGTCAGAGCACACACCTTTCAAGGAGAGAATGGTGAGGTGCTGCAGAAAAGTCAACGTAAGCAAAGTTTTAGCTATACCCTTTATTTTTTTAAAGATTTGTTTATTTATGCATACAAGAGCTGGGGTAAGGCCAGAGGTGCAGGGGGTGAGAGGAGTCACCAGAGACAGAGTGGGGAGCAGAACAGGTGGATCAAGTGAAATCCACTACTGAGGGGAGCAGCAGGTGAGGCGGGAGAGGTCTGCTGCACCCTATGGGTCCCTTCCCTGGCCGGGGATCGAACTCGTGCAGCAGTGACTGCAGATAGCATCATAGTACCGAGACTTAACCTCTTGCACCACCAGGGAGGCCCCTAGCAATATCCTTTAGACTCAGAAATCATGGGGCCATTGGGGACACTGACAGACCCATGTCGGAGCGGTGAGAAGAGGGGAGCAGAGATGGGAGCGCCCCCCGCCCCCCTCCTTGAGTCTCACCTGTGCAGAGCACCTGTTAACGCCTAGCCAGTGTCAGTGGCCCTGAGACTGGCTTCCCTTGGAGAATCTGAAGCGAAGGGCTTCTGTGGTTGTGCAAAACAGTGTCTTCCGAGATGCCAGGCCTGAGGGTGGCAAAGAGATATTGTGGTAATGAAGGTAACTGCATATTCTCGACTTCATGGAGCAGGTCCACTTGTCTGCACAGGAGTTTCCTTGCAAGTAGATTTTATGCTTTTCTCAGTAAACAATTTCTGAATCCCTTTGTCATTCCACATGCTCACGACAGTATGACAACCTATTTGTTCTAGCTCCTCCAGTACAATTTCTAAGTCCTCTCACTTGCAAATTCTTCAGTCTCCATTAATTATATGTATGCATTGGTGGTTCACACGCTCATTGTTATTTCACAAACACTTATCAAAAGAAGCCACTGTTCTCAAGATGTTAGGAGAAAACCAGGGTGATTAGGGCAGGTATCTAAACAACCTCCTAGATGAAATGTTAAATAATAAATAACAACGCATATGATGACATTCAGTGTTCGATTAAATAAGCATTAAATATCCTTTTGATGACTGCAAGTAAATTCTTGGAAGAATGTAAGCAAAAGATCATTCCATCTGATGCAGGGTTTGAGGGTGATTACAAATGCTCACCCTAAGATGTGTTAAGGGGCCGTTGGTTTGCCCTTCTCTCTTTGGTGATTTTTGGGCTTCTTATTCATCAAATCTTTAAGTATTCACAGCTTCCCTTTGCAATTATTTTCCAAGCTTTTCAAATCCCAAGGAGTTCATTTCTGCCCTGCTGCTAAGTGCAGAAAGAAACGCAGAGGTGTTTCTCCAGTGACTCAAGACCGCGTCGTCCTGGGTAAGTGCTGGCGTGTGAGCAGAGTCGAGCTTTGCCCTGTGCTCACCGAGGCTGTAGACAGTGTCTGGGATAAAATGCGCGATGCTTCTGATGGATGGGCACCAGCAGTTTGCCCCTGGCCTCTCCGTCGTGCTGGGAGAGTTTCCAGACAGCACCTTAAGAGAATGCATATCCTGTTTCAGCCTGCAAAGGTATCACCATTAATACAAACAGAGCTGACAAGCAAAAGGTGAGGCAAAGCTGCCTAACGTGGCTTGGGAAGTCAGGAGAGTTGATTAACTGTTATTTCCTGATCTATAAATCATTAATTTCTAACCTCTTTGTGTGCTCTCCAGAAAATATTGGCTGTGGGGCTTTGTTATAGAAGGACATCTCATTTTTTACAATGACCTTGTAAATAATAATTAATATGCTACAATGAAAGAGTGCCCTGTTGTAAAGCACGAAAACTGGGTCACATATTTAACTGCTTTAGTAGTCCAGGAGCTTGCTACAGATGTGTCTGCCTGTATGTTCTGCTAAGCACTTCATTAAGGCTTCACATCCCAGAATATTCACTTGTGCTTGTTTGCCAGTAAAGTTACTGTTCTTTCATAGAAAAATCCTCTTGATTGGCCACCTCTCCTAAGGACTAATAATAATACTGTAAATAAAAAACAATAATGAGTTACAAATGCCGACCACTTTCAAGTTATGAAAACAACTTTTATACTCATTAGATCATTTGATGCACTTAGCATGCTCTTAGGTGGGCATCATTTCCCTGACTGAATACATGAGAGTAAGATTGAAAGAGTAACTTTTTCACAATCATACCACTGAAAAGTGCCAGAAATGCAAAAAATATTGCCGGGTGATGTTTTCTGACAGTTTTCTATGATATCACTGTGGCCGACTGATATTTTGTAACTCAAGGTGAAAGTCCTGGGCCAGCGACATCAGCACATCTTAGGAACTCACTGGAAATGCAGAACCTCAGGCCCTACTTTAGACTGACTCAGAATCTGCAGTTTTACGAGGTTAGCATATGACTCATATGTGCATTAAAATTGGGGAAGGAATTGCGTGGATGATTTCATCCCAGCAGTCATTCATTTATCTAGCATGCTTATCAACAAACATTAATTAATGTTAACTACTTTTTATTTTGAGTAACTGATTTGAGAAGTCTGATATTAGCTGCAAATTGAACAGTAGAAATGATTACGAGATTTAGGTATGGCTCTATCTGTTGCTTCTGCTGACTTAATGGTTTTGATTATCTTCATAGGTGATGTTATTCAAACAACCTCGTGATATAAAAACAAGATTTTCCCAATAAAATTGACACTAGCCTAATTCATTAAAAGCTGAAAATGCTATTTTTCTACTACTTTTCCTTAATAAGTTGTAGTTTTGCCTTACCTGCTACACATACGCTCACTAGACCGAGGTCATTATTTTTACCCTTTGTAACTGAATACTATATCTACCATTAGCAGGTAGCCCAAAATAGTCAAATGACTGAATGAATGAATGAATGAATGACAGAGGAAGACTACAGGATTAGCCCAGAATTTGTTTATATAATTTCCATACATTTACCTTATTTTATTAACTAGCTAGCTTTCTTGTAGAAAACCCATTGAATAGATTTCCTCTCAATCTCTCTGCAGAGCACGACTCAAAGGTTTACTGATTGCGGCTGTCACCGATCTCTGCTGTGGATTATTTAAGTAACACTTCATTTTTAGGACTTTGAAAATGGAATGAAAAGAGGTCATTAATAATAATTCACAATGGAATTAAAAGGGACAATTACTCTGGCAGTCACTGTTGTAGGCTGCCAGGGAAAAGCAGTGAATGAACTGACCCTGAAGCTGTAGAGTTTGCATTTTAGTGAAAAAAAAAAATCAAGATGCTTCATGGCAGGTGATAGATACTATGAAGATAAAGCAGTGGGCTGGAGAGTGAGATCGGTTACTGTAGACAGTTGTAACAGAAGGACAATGTAACACTAAGTGAAATAAAGCAATAAGTCATGGAGATTCTGAAAGAAGAAAATGATAGGAAAAAGCGTGTTGGGGGCCTCCCTGGTGGCCCAAGGGGTTAAACACCACACTATGAAGCATCTGCAGCCACTGCAGCAAGAGTTGGATCCCCGGGCAGGGAGCTGACCCACATGGCGCAGCAGACCTCTCCTGCCTCGCCCGCTGCTCCCCTCAGCAGTTTGTTTCAGTCGATCTGCCTGTTCTGCTCACCACCCTGTCTCTGGTGAATCCTCTCACCCCCATACCTCTAGCCTATACCCCAGCTCTTGTGTGCATAAATAAATAAATCTTAAAAAAAAAAAAAAGCATGTTGGAAGCCCTGGGGTGAGCACAGGCTTGGGAAGCTCAAGGAACAGAAGAAGTGTCTGAAGCAAAGTAAGAAACAGAAAAATGGCATATGAGGTAGGAAAGACTGTCGAGGGCGAAACAATACTGAACCTTGAAGGCCATGGTAAGAGCAGCGTTTGAACGCTATGTGAGATGGGGGTCTTTGAACGGTGTTAAGCAGAAGATTGATATGATCTGATTTGTGTTTTAGAAGAAAAACCTGGATTACTATGTGGACAGTGAAGTCTAGGGCATGGGGCAGTGGAAACAGGGAGAAGGATAGGAGTTGTTGAAAAAACAGGGCTAATAATTGGCCATCAGATTTAACAGGGGGTAGCATTGGCAAGAGTGGTTTCATTAGATTGCTGAAGACAAAGACTTTTTTGTCTAGTGTACTGTCCATGTCTTTACACATCAGCTATGAGATTCTAGTGGCATTCATTCATTCAGCATAGTGACTTTTCTTTTTTTTTTAATTTAGCAAATGCTAAGTGCCAGGAACTACAGTTCTCACTAGCGATACCAAAGGTTAATAACACATTGTTCTTATTTATGACCAGGTAGGGAAGACAGGCACATATAATGATCCATTATAACTCACCTTCTTCCAGGAATGAAATGTTTATAATAGCAATTCAATTCCTTTTCTCCACGAGTTCGTAACCCATCTGACAACTGTGAGAGACTGGGGAAACACATCAAAACATATTTTTTTTCTTCCTTAATTTATAGAAAATACTTTTAAAAAGAGAACCTGAATTGTTAATAACATGTATTGTAGTCTCACTTTTTTTCAAATGACTTTCTTGTTTTGCAATTATTGGCCATTGTCCCATCCCATTCACCCAGGACTTGTTTGGGGAGATGTGGTTTGTTCTCATTTCCTGAAACAGAAGAGAAGACAATGTAAAGAATGAAAATGGGAAAGAACTGTGTATTCTTATAAATCTAAGACAGGGTGTTTATGTCACCAAACAGCAATCTAGTAAACGAAGAGAAAGGACATACCTGAGTGACCGTACCATAACCCCTTCAAATAAACACTCCAGCTGGATTTATCTGTGTGCAAGGTGGTGTGTGCATGCCGGTGTGTGTGTGTTTGTGTGGTCACACAATTTAATAAGTGCAGCTGTGTTTGTTCAACTATATGACATTCTACATATAGATAACACATGTGGCTACAGATCATTCATGGAATAAGGAGAAAAGAATATAAGCAGAAAAGTTGAATAACCATGAAAACCCATTCACACTGGTTTATCACACATAAATGCAGAAAGACGCTGAAACTGAATTTATAGCTGAAATCACTGCATTGAAACCTGAAACCATTAGTGCAACTGAATAACTCAATGTCATCCATTGAGAAGCACTTCTGAGAATAGTTACATATAGGACTAAAATGATTGAAGAACCATATTTACATGGAAATGTTAGAGAAACTGGTATAATATGATGTGGAATAAACTAAACTGTGAGTGGAAATTTACTCTCTTGGAATATGTAAAAGCTATACTGCAAAAAAACAGTAACTCACAATTTCTTATAAGAGAACACAAGGTGTGTGTGTTTGTCTATCTATCTATCTATCTATCTATCTATCTATCTCTACCTATATATGTATATATTGAATTAGGTAACCGAGAATTTTGTCTTGCAAAGGAGGCTGTAACATGCTGAACTGCATTATACAATTAGAGACTGGATTTATTTCAGTTTAACAGATGTTCTTAACATATAAATAACTATAAAAATACTGGAGTTCTGCCTAGTGTCTGACCATCCATGTTTCCTCCAAGCCCTCTTTTCCTACCTTGCCCTTGAGATGAGGCACAGAAAGCACAGGATCTCATGACTGCTGTGAAAGGAAGAAGCCAAGAAGAAAAGAGAACTGACCACTCGATGCTGACTAGTAAGTGGAGTAACTGGAATACCCATGCATGACCAGTGGGAATATGAAATGGCAAAAAATGCTTGGAAATATACACTGTGGAATACTACTCGGCAATTAAAAAGATAAACTCTTGTCATTTGTGGCAATATGGATGGAGCTGGCAGGACTTAATGCTAAATGAAGTAAGTCAGAAGGGGAAATACAAACACTGGATGGTGTCACTTCTACACAGACTGTAGAGAAATCAAACAAAGGGTCAGGTAAAAACAAATTTAAAAACTAACCCTGACTGAACTGAGACAGCCAGAGGGGCAAAAGAGAGGGGCGGGCACAAAGTGGGAGGAAGGGCAATGGACTTTGGAGGTGGGTGAACTACAGTAACTACACCTCAAAGAGGTGGTGTTGGGTGGAGGGTGTTTCCTGTACCTCCAAAATGACAACAACAATATCCACCAGCATTCCCACAATAAAAAAAGTAACCTTGGATAACTGGGTTATTACCAAGTTAACATGCTTTTGTCCTGTGATTCACCAACTCAGCATGCCTAATGGTACATCCACAAAAAGACGTACACAAGTATGTTTGTAGAGGGTTCACTCAGGGGATAAAACTGGAAAAAACCCAAATGTCCATCATAGGCGAGTGGATAAACTGACTGTGACATACCCATAAAACTAACTAGTATTCATAGAAGTAATGAACTATTGACGCCTATAGCAGCATAGTGAGTCACAAAGGCTATTTTCCACGTCGGTTTACAATGCTGTATATGATTCAGAGGAATAGATTCACGTTTCGTCAGGAAGTTAGACGTAAAATAGAACACACTATACAATTCCTTAGATGTTAAATTCATGGATGGGTAAAGTTAATCTATGTTAACAGAATTCAGAATAATCTGCCTCTTAGACAGGGGTGGGGTTTGATAAAGAGCAAAGATAACTTTTACAATGACGAATTATGTCACCTGAGTACACCTTTATCAAAACATCAAGTTGTGCACATAAAATGTGTACATTTTGTTTTATGTAAATTATATCTCAAAAAATGCAGTGATCAAATCCTCCAGTGATTTTTTTTTGTACGTCACTTAAAATTAAATTTAACTTCTTTTACATTGACTCGAAGGC
Source organism: Galemys pyrenaicus (assembly GCA_019455555.1). Taxonomy (NCBI): domain Eukaryota; kingdom Metazoa; phylum Chordata; class Mammalia; order Eulipotyphla; family Talpidae; genus Galemys; species Galemys pyrenaicus. The sequence continues at coordinate 1,904,167 of JAGFMF010011645.1, read as the reverse complement.
CCCTATTTTCTCAGACCTGACATCTTATCCATCTGCCCTTTGAACATTCCTTGCTAGCCTCAAGAGCTCTCTTATTTATTCCTCGAATACATAGGCACTTTCTACCTCAGACCTTACACTAGTCTTCCTTCTGCTGGGGCCTTAGTCCTCTGTGCAGCTAGACAAACAGCTTCCCCACTCCATCACATCTTTGCTGAAATATCACTCCTTTAAACAATGCACCCCAAACACCCTTTCTAGAATAGCAAAAACCTAACACACGTGTGTGCATACACACACACACACACACACCTCTTCACTCCGTATACCACTTCCCCTTTCTGCATAATGCCTACCAGGCCCAGATATTACATATGTATTCACTGCTATTTTTCTTCCTTCCATAGGATAAGGAATTCTGTAGCGGAGACCATTTTGTGTATCGCTGGCACCTAGAAAATACCTGACCCACATAGATACTCAACAACTCTTGGTCAAATGACTGACTAGTTAAGCAGAGGTTAGATAAATGACTCTGTAAAGGAGGATGTTGATCTAGGAGGAACATAGTTGAACATAGTTCAACTCTATCTTGCGTAACAAACCTCACCAAAACTAATCACTGAAAACAACGCAGTCTTGCTCACGGAAGTGTATTTAGGGACCGTGCAGCAACAAAGTCTTTGTTCACTGTCTGCTTTGGGGAACGACCGGGGAGAAAAGAAATACCTTTATAGGTGCCAGCCAGGAGCGTACAGGCCAGAAGCACTGGTCCCTACAGTCACTGCACCTGCCATCTCAGCCAAGAACCAGTATCCCAGGAGGCAGGAGTTAGCGCATCACTTCCATGCTATTACTTCATAAGAGTAGCTACAGAGTTGGGGTCCAGTGGTGGATAAATCCCACCTCTTGATAGGATGAGAGCTCAGGAATTTTAGCTCTCATTTTTCACAACTGTCACTGATTTTTAGGTATGTCCCTTCACCCAGAGATTTTCAAAATTCATGGGACAAGGTATTTAACATTAAACTGAAGCCATCACTGGCTGATTATACTAATATGAAAGCTCTGGGTATATACCAGATCTGTGTTAAAGTGTTCCCTATACTGCATCTCTTTTTTAAATTTAAAAATCACATAGCATTTGCTAGAAACCTGGCACTGTTCTTCATGCTTCATTAAATTACATTAAACCTAATGTAATGCTTGTAACAATTCCATAAAGTATCATGTCCACGCTACAGATTGGAACACCTAGGCCAGCAGACATGAGCTACTTTGCACCAAATCACATAGCAAAGGGCGGTGGTGGGGGTGGGGGTGGCTAGAAGTTGAACCTACAGTCTGATCCCAGAGCCTGGACCCTTCACCACTGTATTGTGCTGTCTTGTCCTTAACCTATCCAGCCATCCTGTAACATGCTGTTGTCATGCTCATGGACAGAAGAAACGAGACTCGCAGTAGGTGTGTTGCCTTCCCAAGGTCTGTGTGTCTACCTGCTCCCAACACCATGCAGTATTTTACACACTGCTTCAGCCCTCACAGTAATGCTGTAAATAGGTGTGTCACAACTGAAAGTCAAATGTTAAATGTTCTAGGTTATGTAGCCAGTGTTAGAGCTGGGGTCCCGGTCCAGGTGCATGTATGTGGCTCCTTTGCATGTTGTGGCATCAGCCTCAACTTCAGGGGCAGGGAAGAGGGAGGAAGGGATCACTGAGACTAGGAGAGAGCTTCCACGCTGGAACCCCGTTGACTTCTGAGAGGCCACAGATGCCTAGAGGCGACAAGAGATGACAGATCATTAAGAAAGCTTTCTGGAGCCATTGTTAGATTATAAATGCCAGCGCCATATTTTTCTCTCTCCTTGGAGAAGTCATTGAGCTTTCTCTGTTCCAGAAAATAACCTGATTTTCATTGCAGGCACCATCTTTAGTGCAACCGATAGCATAGGAAGGTGAAGTGATGACCGTCAACATCTCCACAGGGATGGCTTGTGGTTTAGTCAATTAATTGTTAGTCCTTTGGGGAGGGGGAAGTGGAAAAGTGAGGAGCAAAGGAAGAGAGGAGAAAAAAAGAAATCAACTAATCTCCCGAACCTGTCAGGGTTCCTCTCAACTTCTCTTATGAAGATGTCCCCTGTGGCCCATTTAGAGCCATTTACCAAACTTTTTTCAGATTTCTTTGATTTTAACATCTGCTTTCCTCTTTCTTCCCCGCACAGTCCTGTGTTTCCTGGCTCTGTGGCAGTCAGCCTTTGATCTCGGTGCCTCTGGTTAGCTGCATGCTGTAAGTTATCCCTCCTAGAGCTAATTGTGGGCAATGATGAAATCTACATCCCATTCTTCTTCACCCTCTTCATCACAGGCCTTCCATCCTGTTTGACGTGAGTGAGACCAGCTCTCCCACAGGAACTAACAACTCACTGATCCTTCCTGAAAAACAGGGACCTCAGGTTATACCTAGTCCCAGACTTACGTTAATCCAATACATTAACCACCCGAAAAAGTCATAGAGGTCCCAATGAAATTATCATCAGCAAAGAAGTTGAGCGTCATTCTCCAGCACAATTAGTTCAGGCAGGACAATTCTCTGAATTCTTTGCTTCTTTGCCACTACTCACTTTCGTTCATTTCTGTCAACTCCACCTTTGGCTTGATGCTGGAAAACACATTAAATGCAAATTTAGGGAAGGTTAACTTGTTAGTGAGAAGGTACATTGTAAAAGCTTTTTAAAGAACAGACTTGTGGTTTTTTTCTAGTAATGCTCATAAAATTACTCTAATCCCTTATGTTGCCAAGGATCTTTGTAAAATGAGGGATAGATGATTTTCAATGCAATTAGCCATTTCTCAAAGTATTTTTCTGAAACGGTTTCAATACTTCTAGTGATATTTCTATCATGTAACATTTATATTCAAACTGTTCTTTAATCATCGTGAGTACAAAGGGGAATCTCAGACTATTTCCTAGGCAAAAAAAAATCATAAATCTAAATAATGAAGATTTTATTGGACTACTTTTCTATCCTCTGGGACAAATCCAAGTAATATGTAAAACATTTATTTCATTGAATAGGAATTACTTTCTATATTTTTAAATTATTCATTAGTATAAATTTCCCAGAGGAAACCATGTCCTGTTGCTGTTAATTCTTGATAGCTAAGTGAATTTTGCATTTGGTGACTTTTCCATGGCCAACATACAGTTGCAATTACATTTTAGTCATGGACTCTTTCTACTCCAGCCTGTTTCCAGCAACTCTTCTCCCTCCCTGCTGCTGTGGAAGCTGCAGGAAACACCCATGCAGTATCAGGCTGCCCTGAGCACAGTTTTAAACACACCGTTTGTAATTAGCTGGTATCTATGGATGACCCTTCCTGTGCTACTTTCCAAGTAATTAAGAATGAAATTAATGATTCCATCTCATTAGAAGAGAGTTATATAGGAAAGGGAAAAACGTTGTCCCTGTTGATACAATGCTTTGCTCATAAAAAGAGGAGATCACACAAACAATTCTGTAGAAGCAACAGAAAGTCAACAGAAATGATGTGGGTTTTTTAGCGGAAATATTCAAAATATAAAAAGACCATGGACCAAGAGGAGTCACTTTTACATTCATCATTTCTAAGCTGTCCCATGGTTGCTAAATTGAACCTACGTTCCGAGAATGGAAGAGAAGCCAGGAAAGAGAAAGAAACTAAACTAGGAAGAATCAAGGAAACTATTCAGGGAATGAGGTTGGATTTTGGAGACAGGTAGGAGAGTGTCTGCCCTGAGTGGGGGAATCAGCTCTTGCCGGGCATCTTCCTGCCCCCTGGCAGATGTTTGCGGAGCGTCTTTGAAGCAAAGAAACTCCCATTGCTGAAGCTGGGTGGGCTGTCCTCACCCCCCCCAGTCGGGTTCAGCTTCACTGGCTCCATCAAGGGCTGCTCACGGCGAAGGGCAGAGGCCTTGGTCTGGGGCCTCATCCCTCTTCCTTCTCCCAAGAGAGAAATGTCAGCGGGGTGTTTCGGGCCATAACAAATGATCTTCTTCCTGGGGACTAGATTATTTCACCTGGAAAAATGAAGTCTCCACTCTTCCTGTGAGCATTTGTCAACTGGACGGGATCTGGCGCTCCCCAGAGTGGGGGTGGCTTCCCCTCCATCCCTGGCCCCTGGCGCTCTGAGGTTCAGATGCTGGTTATGTTCGCAGCCCCTGCTCCTGCCGACAGCCTGTTGCCCTGGCAGCACCTGCTCGCTAGAGCTCTATCCTGTGCACACAGTCGTAGGAGCAGCTTTCTTTTCTTTTTTTTTTATTTAAAGATTTATTTATTTATGCATACAAGCACTGGGGTACAGGCCAGAGGTGTGCGGGGGTGGTGAGAGGATTCACCACAGGGAGTGGGGAGCAGAACAGGCAGATCAACGGAAGTACACTGCTGAGAGGAGCAGCGAGCACAGCAGGAGAGGTCTGCTGTGCCATGTGGGTCCCCTCCCCAGCCAGAGGCAGGGATCGAACTCGTTCTGCAGTGGCTGTGGTCTGCTTCATAGTGCGTTGCTTAACCCACTGCGCCACCAGGGAGGCCCGTAAGAGTAGCTTTCTGGGATAAAAATGTCTGTCTTTCCTGCCTACTTCCATTGAACCAATAAACCAAATAGCTGGTGTTTACACAGCACTTACCTTCCAAGGAGATCAGAGCCATTTCCAGTGACAAACTGTCATTGCCACCGAGCACTGGGTGGTAAAAGGCTTATTAATATGATTCCTCTGAATGCATAAGAGGGTAGAGCCAAGAAACGTGTGATTGTTTCTTGAAAAATCACTTGGTCTTCAGGTGGCTCATCATTCAACTAGTATTTTTTCATTTATGTTCTTGCCACTGTATTGTCAAGTATTTTTCACATATATGAATTAATTTTATCCCAGAGGCTCTTGTGAAATAAACTGCCCCCTTGACCTTTAATCCTTGACCCCTGACCCCTGGCATTCTCATTCAGTGATTCTGTAATGGGGCTGAGGAATTTGTGTGTTTAAAAGGTTCGAGGTTATTTTCCCCTTCTTTATGTGAGGTATAACATTCCAGAATATTCTGATCATTAGGAAACTTTGAGAAACACCATTTTCTTATTACATTTACACAATACCTGTGTGGTATTATGCACCTGTACTCGAAAAGTAAACATCTGGTCAGAATGTTCGTAATGAGAGCAGAGATGTGAAATCTGAATGCAACCCTAATTCCCACAGACAAGAGATGCAGTTGATTTGTTTCATGTATCTCCCCCGTCATATGTGCTGGTTTAATAATTAAAGACAAAATATACTTTCTCCCTAGAGCCCATCAGCTAGTGTCATGAGAACGCCCTACTAGATTTTGCTTACAACAGATCTCACGTTTCCATGGCATCATCTCCCAGTGAGCCCCTGCTTGTACTTGCCCCATCCTTTCACTCTGCCGCCTTTGCTGCTTTTAGCCCCAACACACCCCAAACTCTCCTGGGCTCATTCTGATGGTTCCTCCTCTCGCTGATCTCCTGCCAAGCCTCCTTTCTCTGCCCTGCCCTGCTCGGTGACCAGTGACAGTGGTGGTAGCTCCCTCCCACAGTCCTGAGGCCTCAGGCAGAATTGCTTCGCCATCAGCCTTAAGAGGGAGCATCATTTGCATATCATCCTGAAAGTTCCAGAAGTCACGAGGGCTTTTCCTCCATGGCTCCTCTCACCTGCAGTCGCGCAGGTGAGAGAGTAGCCTCAGTTCAAGAGCATGGCACTCGCGCCCAAATCTCCTGTCTGCATGAGGGTGAGGTAGTCGTCTGTCACGTGGACGTTCATGTCCGAGATGGGCTGGTCAGAGGCTCTCCCAGAAGGAAAAGAGGGCGAGAGGGAAGAAGGGGAGCCATCTGGTGTGTAGTGTTTGCAGACTCCCTGAGTTAAATAGTGGCGTGATGGTCAGTTCCGAGCTACAAAGATTTAAAAACCAGCCTCCCTGATTCCAAATTAGCTACAATTAGTTCTCATGAGCTCCTCATTTTCTCATTTCCATCTCCCTTCTCTCTTTGGGTCACCAGCCTTAAACTCCAAGCTTGCTTTTTGCTTAATGGAGTGAGGCCTGATAGGAGAGAACGTGAGGGAGGATTATCAGCGTTTGGTTGTGGGCATGGTGTGGTAACACATTTTGAAAGGTGTGACCCTACACTCCTTTCCTATCCAGTGTGTAGACCCAATGTCACCTCAATAAAAATTAATTGAAAATAATTAATTGGCATTCCATACCAAGCTCTCTGTCACGCGAGTGATGTGGTCTTAGACTCTTGTTTTCTCCAGGCTCTAATGTCCACACTGCTAAAATCAAAATGACAATAATGTCTGCCAGTTTTGTTGTGAGGAGCTGATACAATGATACACGTGGAAGTCTGCAGAAAGTACTCAACGTATCTGACTTCATATTAACCAGACCCCTGAATAAATCTCAAACTTGAAAAGTCTCCGAATCTTAATCTGTAACATGGAAATAACGAAAGCTACTAGCCTTCCTCATGATTAATGATGGCGGTTATGAAATGAGGTGTGTATAGAAGAGCTTGATGCTTCGGAAATCACTGAAATAATGTGGCATATCTCTTACGCATTGCTGCTTCTTCACAAGGTGGAGACTGACAGCTCAGGGTCAGCCTGTGTCTGCACCAGGAAGTCACATTGTCCACGTGTTCTGGCCCTTTTTCTCACTCTTTCTCCCTCAGGATGGAATGCTATGTTGAAAGACTTTCCTTTCCTGCCTGCCATGGTTTCTTTCTACAGTGCAAACTCTTCTCCAAGATGAATAATGGCAATGCCACATCTGTGATGGGACAGAACACCACCCCTAAATCTTGTCATTTTTGCTCTCGTGCCATAAAGTAGCATGTGGGGGGCCGAGGTCTGGGGTAGAGGAGAGCCACGCTGCTGAGCTGAGCTGACTTTGGCCTGCTGAATCCATTGCTCGCATCCCCTGGCAGTCATTTAGTACCATTATTTCCCCTCCTTTTCTAGGAATTGTGCTTCCTCCTGTCTCCAAAAGAAGCATGAGGGGATTGGGAGAAGCTGGAGAGACAAAGAGACTCCAAATAAGAGCAAAAGATAATACCGAGAGCAGGTCACATTTGTAGAGTGCTTTCCAATTTATAAAGCCATTTATTGTTACACAACATTCTTCTTCACACTCATGCAAATTATTTCACTTCCAGATCTCATGAGGTTCCTCACTGGGAAAATGACGGTATTGCCTACATTATAGGGTTGTGAGAATTGAAAAATAGTGTATACAAATCGTCTAACGGTGCCTCTGAGCTCAGGTAGACATTTATTTAACAGTACTTATGAATTTCATACTAGGTCTTAGATACTGAGCTAAGATCTAGACATAGATCAGCAAACAGGATACATTAAAGCCTGTCCTCATGGTGCTTCCATCCTATGGGCACAGAGTGAACATACGCATCCATTCATCCATGCGTGCACACACACATTTTATGTTCCTATTACCACAGAGTAAGAATTGAGAGGAATGAACAATGGAAAAGGCTATGAAGATATAATTTACTTTGATTAAGAGATCAAAGAGTGGTGGGGGTAGGCTGGGGAAAGAGCAAAACCATAGAACTCAAAATTCTAGAAGAGTCAGCTGAAAAAGAAATTGATTCCAAACATGGACAGAGGCTATGGAAAGAGACAGAGGTCTGGGTATATGATGGCCAGTCTCTGGTGCTCTCAAAGACTCTTCCTGCTGTTTCCATGTTACCTAAGTGAGGTCTAAGTGTAGATTCTAAATGAGGGAGTCACAGCTGGGTCTTCTAATGGCAAAAATAACAGGACATCACATCTGAGATTAACAACAGAAAAGGCTGTAATGCCTTGATCACCCTTACTGACACATCTCTCTCTCCTCCGTTGCCACCCCAGTCCTCACTTTCAGCAAAACTGGCTGCCATATTGTGAGTAGCCCGATGGAGAGGCCCACATAGCAAGGAACTGACGTCTCTGACAACAACCAGTGAGGATGCTCAATTTACATGAATGAGCTTGGAAGTGATCTCCTGAGGTTAGGAGAAATAGGATTTAAAGGTAATAATTCTGGGCAATGCACCAACTGGTGTTGCATCTTCCTGCAAATGACTAGTCATTGACTATAGTCAGACACACCCATTTTTTAAAAATTTTCCTTTATTTATATATATTTGACATCAGTTGTAACCCCCATGTATTCCCCATCACCATATCACCAGTGCACCATCACCTCAGTCCCCGTGCTCCCGTCTGCCCTCAACCGTCCCTCTCCACTCCCTACCAAGTGTCCCCAATTTGTCCTTGTCTTTTCATTTTTGGTTTTTGTTGTGTTTTTATTGTTGTTATTATCATATTATTGTTCCTCCCCTAGGAGGAATATAAGGGAACCAAATACAGATCAAGGAAAAGAATAAGACACACCCATTTTTAAATGAAGAAACATAGTCTTATCTAAACATAGAAAATGAGCGGATTGGAGAGATCCAAGGAATAACCTTTCTTTCAATATGAGGTTTGTAACTATGTGGGATTCTCAATATTTGGGGGAGGGGTACGGGCTTATCTGTGAAATGAGATAATGCCTAATGATTTCAAACTGCTCCCTGGCTAGGGCCTATCTGCTAGCATCAAGGGATGCCAGCATATTGAGCTCTGCCACCTATAGAACAGGTGGCACAGACCTTGGCTGAACCCAGAAGGACCAGAAACACCATTACTAAGTATATGAGGTCAAAGAACAGCTATAGAAGAAAGGGATGCATCAGACCCAAAGAAGACATACTATTTCCAAAATCTAAAGCCTTAGAATATACCAGATAGTGTATGCATGGTTAGGAACTTAGAAGATCAGGGAGAGACTGGAAAGCAGATTGCAAAAGTGAACTGATGGGGTCTAACATACATAAGCCATGAAGGCAAATGGGTGGAAGAGACCTTCCTTTGGAAACAGGTAACTGGTTCAGGAGGTGAGAGAGATTGGTTCCTCGTTGGGTCTCTGGAAGGACAAGCTCTACCAAGTCCATGGCTCCAAATATATGGTAAAGCTTAATAGAGATAATTTCAGGGTGATGTATCGTTTTTTAAATTATCTGGTCATGGATCTCCCTGGTGGCGCAGTGGGTTGAGCGCCATACTGTGAAGCATCCACTGCATAGCAGCATGAGTTCGATCCCTGGCCAGGGAGGGACCCACATGGTGCAGCAGACCTCTCCTGCCTCACCCGCTGCTCCCTCAGCAGTGTGTTTCAGTCAATCTGCCTGTTCTGCTCCCCACTCTGTCTCTGGTGAATCCTCTCACCTCCTACACTCTGGCTGTACCCCAGCTCTTGTATGCATAAAATAAAATCATTTAAAAAAATTATCTGGTCATAATCTTCCCCATCATCATGGTTTGTGCTCATCCAGATGCTGGTCCACTGGTCTTTCTCAGCCTCTGCGCTGTGATTATCTTATTTTGTCTCTTCTATACTTGCTCGTATTCATGCTATCCCCTCACTTCACATGTTAATTAGTTTTTAAGTTTTATTTTTCAGGTTTTCTTTATAGGGTTAGTTTTAGTAATTGGATTTCTCTTGGTAGCCTGTAGATTTTATTAATTTAGGAGTAAAAATTTTTCACTGTGTAAAAAGCACCTGGTAAAGTTAGAGTTAGTGGATTTTTTGAAAATTTTATAGTCTTGCCTTTAGGCAAAAACTGGTTGGTTGTTTTTCTGCAAAGATAAATTTGGCTTATGAGTGAAATATTAGAACAGTTACCCTCCAGCTTGCTAGTAGCTACTGGAGGTGTAAATACAATTACCAAAGGGCTCTTTCTTCACTGTACCTGGTAGCTCATTTCAAACAGGTCCTTTTAAAAGTCACACCAAGGATAAGGACATATTTTCCTTTCCCCTGGTTCTTGTGGGTGTAAGACTTACAAGACCATCACATTCAGGCCAGTGCACGTATACACACGCACAAGTTGAGGTTGCTTGAATGCTTTTTGTTAAACTAGGTTTCCTTGAGCCTGACTTTAATACCTGTGTGAAGAAGAGCAGTAAGTAGAAATACTGGCAAGTATTGTAAGTAATCTACAGACTTTCATTTCGCAATCCTGTCCCTGCTATTGAATGCTGGGAAACCAACCACTGCAAAACCGTTGGCTTGACATCATATCATTTATTTCTCTCCAAAGTCTGCCCTTTGGGAAGGGCTCAGTGGGGGTGGTTCATCCTTGTTCACTTGGGCTGGTGTCAGTTGCACAAGCCCGAACTCGTCACAAGGCTGTCCTGGCTGTTGGCTCGGACGGTCCAGTGTCCACAGGGGTGTCCCAGTGCAGTCACCTGTGTGAGCCAGTCTGGGCTTTCCTTTGACATGCTGGATTGTCAGAAGGTTGAGCAGCCCAGGAAGAAACATGGCAAGAGGCAATAATGGCTTTTTGACTTCATATCAGAAGTCAGGCAGCATTACTTCTTTTTTTTTTTTAAGATTTATTTGTGTGTACAAGAGCTGGGGTACAGGCCAGAGTCCAGGGAGGTGAGAGAGAGACAGAGTGGGGAGCAGAACAGGCAGACTGACTGAAATACTGCTGAGGGGAGCAGTGGGCGAGGCAGGAGAGGTCTGCTGCGCCATGTGGGTCCCCTCCCTGGCCAGGGATCGAAATGGAACTCACTGCAGTGCCGCAGATGTTTCCAGTACGGTGCTCAACACACTGCACCACCAGGAAGCCCCATGCAGCATTATTTCTGCCGTGTGTGTGTGTGTGTGTGTGTGTGTGTGTGTGTGTCCCAAAATTGCCTTAAAGAAAATAAATGAAACTTAAAATACAACCTGCCACAGGACCCCAAGAAGAAGTTCCTCTACATTCACATTACAAAGATAATCCTTTACAAGCACTGCATAGCAAACATGGAAACAGTTACCCCTCAAGTGCTCGTTGCCAGTCATTCAGTTCTTGCCTTTAAGAATCAAATGGATTTTAGGAGAGAAGAAGCATTCACTTAGTTTTTCCCATCCTAGAGTAGCTATTCTGGGACAAGGCCTTCCCCACATCCAACTTTCTCTTCACCAGGCTACAGCCAATACCCAGGTGAAAGGAGAGTCCCAGGATAGTGAGCAACCCCCTCCCACCCCGTGTTTCACCCCAACCTATTTCCTTTCTGATGTAAATACATCCATTCCTAGAGAAAAGCATTTCAGACTGTCTCTTCCATTTCTTCTGTTTCTGTTACCAGTTTCTTATAGTTTTTACTGTATAGGTCTTTAACCTCTTTTGTTAGGGCTAGTTCTAGATATTTAGTTCTTTTTGTTGTGATTGTAAGTGGATTATTTTCTCTTGATTTCTTTCTCTTCTGTTTCATTGTTTACCATAGGAATGCGACAGAAATGCTACTTCACTGTGCTGATTTATTGTCTCAGTTTTTCAGGGGAATCTTTAAGGTTTTCTATGCATGTGTCATCTCATCTGCATAGTGATAGTTTTACTTCTTTTGCAATCCAGATTATATTATGTATCTTTCTCCTACTCTACTGAGGACTCACATAGTACAATGAAGAGTAGTGGTGACAGAGGACATTCTCACCTTGTATCTGTACTTAGAGGCAAAGCTTTCAGTTATCCACCACTGAGAATGATGTTAGCTGTGGGTTAGTCATAGATAGTCTTTATTATGTTGAAGTATGTTCTTTCTAGCCCTATTTTATTGAGAGTTTTTATCACAAATGTTTGCTGAATTTTGTTAAATGCAGTCTCTGCATCTATTAACATGATCATGCTTTTTATTTTTCTGTTTGTTCATAGGATGGATGAAATTGATGAATTCATGTACTTTATCAATGAGCCATCCTAATATCCTTTTAATATATATTTTGAATGTGTTTGTTGAGGATTTTTGCATCTATATTCATCAGAGATACTGGTCTACAGTTTTCTAACCACAAAAAAGCCTGAAGCCAAAGCAAATATGACTAAAAGAATGGAAGTATCATACTCCCAGACTTCAAACCACACTACAAAACTATAGTGTAGCATATACCACATAGTACACAAATATATAAAGAGCATACATAAGTATGTATGTAATATAGTATAAAGATATATAGTATACAGATGGCCAACAGGTGCCTGAAAAAATGTTCATCATCACTTATCAGGGAAGTGCAAATCAAAATCACAATGAGATATCACCCCTCATCCTTGAAAATGGCCCATATCTAAACGACCAGAAACAACAAGTTTTGGCAAGGGTATGTACACTGTTGGGGTTATACAGAATGATCCAGCCCTTATGGGAAACATGATGGGTTCCATACAAGGCAGATGATGTGAACCTGTTCTTATACTCTGGTGAATGAGACAGACAATAGAAAGAGAAATATAACCTGTGATAAATGTTCCAAAGGATATGAACATAGTGGTAAATGAGTGAAGGGAGGGGTGATTTGGCATGGGAACCTATCTGAGCTCTTAGTATTGCAGCTGAGCTATGAAGACATGACTTAATCATATAAAAAAAAACAGAGAAATAAATAGCCCAGACATAGAAAATAGTAAATGCAATGACTGGAAGCTTGAAGGGTTTGAGAAAGGGGCTATTAGTTAAGAAATGTTAGCTATAACAATGAAACTCCAAAACCTTTATGACTTAGCAAAGTGAACATTCATCTTTCATTTCCTTATAGTCTAATTGATAGCTGAGACTTCACCCATATCAGTATCTAGCTAGAAGATGAAGGAAGAAAGAAAGGATTGTGTCTGGGGGTCATTTATAGTCCAGGCTGAGAAGTGATACCTGTCACTCCAGTCCCATTTCACTGGCTGGACTCAGTCAATGGCCCCATTAACAAAAAGGGGTGACAAGAATCACATGTGGTTGAAGTCTGATTGAGGGCCCAAGGAAGTGGTTTGCAAGGAGCTAGCTGGTCTTTGACTCAGAAGGCCAAAGTGTCTAGAGATTAACTAGTGATGAGGAAAAGAGGAGAGGGAAAGAGAAGAGGGGAAAGAAAGAAGGAGAGAGAAAGGAGACAGGGAGGAAAACTTATAGAATAATTTGACAGTGAGAAGTAAGCAGAAGCAAAATCAGGCCAGGTCTTTTAGGATGTGGAAAGAAATCCTCACTTTAGCCAAAGGGCAATGGAAATCCACTGAGAAGTTTTAAGCATAAAACTGATTTTACCTTTTAAAAGCATCTCTGTTGTGGAAGGAATGAATTGGAAAGCAGCAAGAGTACAAGGTTAAGTGGCTGCTGGAATACTTTAGGCAGAGGATGGCTATGGTTTGCTAGCGGATGCTGATGTACAATGGAGAGGAGTGGTTACACTTGACATATGTTCAGGAGGTGTTACCAACAAGCTTATATATGATCGGTAACTATTCTCTGAATGACTGACTGAATGAGTGAATGAATGATGCCTAACATTAATTGATCACATATGGTGTCAGACTCTGCACTAGGAGTTATTCCCCAGATTATGACATTTAACCATGACAGCAATGTGTCATGATTAAATTGATTACAGGTGAGGAAACTGAGCTCCATGTTTAAATACTTGCTCCGAGCTATACAAATAATTTGAAGCCACATGAGATCTAGAACGCGAGCATTCTGCCTTCAGAACCTTCATCCTCCTGGATCTAAATAATCACCAAGTCTCTCCTAAAGGTAACAAGCTTATTAATAACCTTCAAATGTTCCCAAACTCCCAGCTACACTTTCCCTTAGCCACAGAAATACAGAAAATTTCCAGGAAGTATCATCCAGGCCTACAGGTGAGTCCGAAGATGCTGGCAGTACTTCTGGAGTCCCATCTTTTGGGGAGTTCACATCTTGTTTCTGAAATCCCTGCCTTTGGTAACTCCTATTAAAGCCGGTTGTAATGTACTTGTAAGATCAATTGCTTGAAGGAGAATCTGTTCTGAATTAGAAAATTGTTGCTGGTAAGGAGCCCGCAGGGGATGGGGAGTCGAGGTTGAGAAGCTGCACATGGGTTCAACATGGCAGGTCCCTGTGCTGATAATGAATGAGGAGCCGTGGCCAGTAAGGCCCACAGAAAGAAAAACACTTAAGCCTCTTGATGAAAGGCCAGATGAGAAGGTAAGTGTTATAATTCAACTGGAAATAAAAGCCAGCGGCAGGTTATTCTTCCTCCCAGGCAGAGGGTTTACAGGACCGCTTTCCTGCAGCTCTGGTGGCAGTGATGGATTACCTGGGAAGGTGAAGCAGCTGAGCTGGTCTACCCCTTCCTCTCCCACCCCCAGCCCCCTCTGGCTACAGAGTTTCAGGACAGCTTTAATCCCTCTTAGTCTCACTCCCCCATGAATCCCAGGACAAGTCTCTGGAGCTGCAGGGCCTGGAGAGCATCCTCCCGGGCTGTTTCCTGAAATCCAAGCCTGACAGGCGGGAGTTGGCCTTCAGGTGTTTGCCAGAATCCTCCATTCATTACCCTGTTGGGAAGGACTGCTTGAGGAATCTGGAGCTGAGGATTGTTTGAGTCTGGTCTCCAAGCCTGTTCAAGAGCGAGCGGCTTCTTGAAGGAGTGAGCTGGCGCTTTCTGGAGGTGCTCGGAAGGCTGAGGTGGAGGTGAGATTGACGGGGAGGGATGGAAGAGTGGGTCCTCTGTCCGGTCACTTTCTGCTCCACTCTTAAAGAAGAAGACTGTTCTTTCTGCCCTTCCTCCTCCTAATGCTGACTGTCATCAAGTGCCTTGATGTCCTCAAAGGTGTTTTAAAGTCAACATGAACAAAACTGAATCCCAGAACATCTTTCCGGGTTCGTCTAGGTTTTCTGCTATAGTAAATCCTGTAAGCTAAGAGTCATCTTAACTTTTTCTCATTAGGTCTGTACCAGGCCTCGTACATTTTGCCTCTGAAACCTCTTTTCAGCTCATCCCCTTTTGTCAACTCCATGGTTTGGTTCCAGCTACCATCTTGCAGAGCACGGCAAAAGCCTCCTATCGGTATCTCACACCTGTCCTCCCTCTCATGCATTCTTGACTTAGAGGCATGTTCAAGATAAAAAAATGCAAATGCTTCATTTGGCCAACAGAACCTCCCTCATGTCTGTGTCTGCTCACGTCTCTACCCGCAGGACTTTCTGGCCGCGCTGCCTCTTCATGTCCTCAAACACCACACAAGCAGCCCTGCCTCATGCCCGTCTACCCAGTCCCTGCCCGACCGTCTCCTTCTTCGCTAACTCTTGGTCATTCTTAAGAGCCCGGCTCAAACATCACCTCCTTGTAGAAATCCTTCCTCATTCGTTGCTCAGATAAGCGCTTCCTGTGATAACTTCTTGTAGTACTTTGCATCCTGTCTTGATAGCACTGAGAAAATTAGGAAAATGTCAGATGCATCTGTGTGATGTTTAATTTCTGTCTCCCTGAGTAGACTAAACTCCTTAAGGGCAGGTTCCTTCTGGTTTTATCCTTGTTTTTGCAGAGTCTAGGATAGTGTGTAACCACATGTATGCATATAGACCTGACTATATGTAACCTATTTTATAATATATTTTACCCCAAATAGAGATAGACAGATAGACAGATAGATAGACAGACAGATAGATCCTATATATGTATAGGCATACATAGGGGAGATACATATATATGTGTATCTAATATATTAGGTCTGTACCAGGCCTTGTACATTTTGCCTCTTAAACCTCTTTTCAGCTCATCCCCTTTTGTCAACTCCACGGTTTGGTTCCAGCGACCATCTTCCATATATATACACACACACACATATATGTGTGTATATGTATATATGCTATATGTATATGTATATATGTATGTATATATATGCATGTATATATATGTATATATATATCAGACGAAAGGATGACTGGATGAATTCCCAGTTAACTACTGCAAGTGCTTTGTGCTCTTATAACACTGGAGTCATCAGGAAGTCTGCCATGAAGTGTGATATTCCAATAGCTGTTGCGAGAATGAGCAGGAGTCAGACACAGATATCGGAGAACAGTCCACACCAAGGCCGTGACACTGTGAGGAGAATGAGTTCGGGACAGTCGTGGACTCAGAACGTGTCACATGGAGGAGAGCAAAGGCAGACCAGTGCCCAGTGGTGGTGGAGACGTAGACAGAGCCAGAGCAACATTCTACTTGACTTTACTTCTGTTTTGGTTTAAAAAAAAAGTATACTAGTATAATGATATAACTGGTGTATAGAAAGATTTTTTGAAACATTACTTGGGCTTGAGTGAAAAGGATGGAAGAAATTCTGAGAAAGGGAGATTGTTTCGGCGGTTATGGGTGTGGACTTGGATGAAGGGCTGGGCCAGGCTGGTTTTAAGTTAAAGCAGAGCTGTAGAGAAGCAGCAGAAAAACATGTAGGAAGTGGGATAATGATTTGTGGAAATACTCATGAAAGGGGGTGGGGATGAAGAGGTGGGTGTGGGAGGTGATTTAGAGAAATTTCTCCAAACTGTTGATAGTAGTTTTCATTTGGAGGTGTAGAGGCAGGACAAAGGAGTGGGTGGCTTCAAGGGATCCTGGCCCCTATTTTATAAAACATTTTACCCCAAAGATAACACTAAAGGTAAAAACAGTGTGTTGCTTACAAAGCAAATTCAACCTCAAGATTACTCCTGCGGATATTCGTCTCAGCATTTACATTCCTTCAGTGCAAACCTAGCCAGGAAGTCATCAGATGTCCCAGAACAACTTTTAAACTAGTGTTTAGGAATATAATTTGGGGCCAGCAGGTTGAGCACCACACTGTGAAGCATGCATAGCACAGTGGCTCGAATTTGATCCCTGGCCAGGGAGGGGACCCACATGGTGCAGCAGACATCTCCTGCATCATCCACTGCTCCCCTCAGCAGTGGTTGGTCGATTTGCCTGTTCTGCTCCCCACTCTGTCTCTGGTACTCCTCTCACCCCCCCACTTCTGGCCTGTACCCCAGTTCTTGCATGCATGCATAAATAAATAAAACTCTAAAAAAAATTTTAAAACAATATAATTTAATGAGGATTTCCCTCTTACATTATTTAGCAATCACAACCTTACTGTCCCCAATCTTTCCAGAAAGGAAATTGAGATATAATAAAGGGAAACTATTCTGCCCCAAATTATGGGGTTAGCATGACTGAGTCAGGACGCAAACCCAGGTGGGTCAAGTGACAAAGCCCAAGGGTCTCAGCCTAAATCCCCTGAGCCCATCTGCTCCACCTTGTGGCCAACTGATGCTGGGCTGGGTGGCTTCTCCCACCACGTCTGTGTCTCCCTACATCTCTGTCCTCAGTGCTTTCTGGCCACGCTGTCTCTCCACGTCCGTAGCATCACATGGGCAGCCCTACCTATGGCATCCAGGCCTTTCCACCGATGGGGCACTGGCCCTTCTCTGTGCACCCATCCCCCAGGCATCCTTTTAGCTTGGCTTCTACTGACACAGTATCCTACAGCCAGAGAAATGCTGGGGAATATAGGAGCTTTCAGATGTGGACTTGATTGAAATGGATGAAGTTTGTTTTCTTTTATGTTGTATGTTTCTCTCATGCCTTCATAAGCTAGTGGATCCAGATGGCTGAAATCACCAATTAAAAACAAAGAGAACACTGGGGAAAGAGCAAAGGAGAGAGAGAGACAGAGACAGAGAGACACAGAGAGAGAAGTGTAATTAGGGATGAGACAGCTGAAATGGCTTCAGGATGGTACAGATTCTTTCATTCCAGAAGAATGTATGTGCAAATTAGGAGTCTTTTTCTCCTTCTGCTCTGTAAAAACAATTCAACATTAATAAATTGCCACCAGAATTCTTTATTTCTGTAAGAAAATATGTGCTGGTGGATGTTTCCACAGTAATCAATGCGTGTCATTTAAATTACAGATTGGCTGATGTAACAAGGTTGAAAAAGGCAAGAGGAACAAAGGCTGCCCTGAAGTTTCAGACTCTCCCAACCCAGGGTCAGGCAGTGAGTGGCAAGTGTAGATGCTGCTGCTTGGACAGAAGCCATTTCAAGGTCTACCAGCCTCACGCCAAAGTCACAGAGGACGGCTTAGCATCTTGGACACACTGTGATGGCCCATTTTCTTATTTAGAAACACATATGTCAGTAATAAACTCTCAACTTTTGGTCTGAAGGAAAGTGAGAGAGGCAGAGGGAGCAAAAGAGAGAGGAAGAGGAAGAGGGCAAGAGAATGGGGGGAGGGAGAGGTAGAGAGAGGAGGAGGACATAAGGAGACAAGGGAAGATAAAAGGAAAGAGGAGGGAGAGAGAAGGAGGAAGAAGGGAGAGTAAAAGGCTAGAAGGGCCTTATATGAGAAGGAGAATTACCAGTCACTTTGGAAGAAATGTAGTTATGTTCTTCTCAGATACCAGATATTTTGCAAAGTAGGTTAAATAACTGCCTCAAAAAAATTAGATTCAGTGGTAGTGAACTGAGGATCATTCTAAAGTGATTTATACTTAAATTTATATACTTGCTTTGCTCTACTGAGAACTTTGAATATGTTTGAAAGTCGATTTACCCAAGTTTATAAAAACAATTTGTTTGTGAATATTTTTTCCATAGATAAAGTTCAGCTAAGCCACTCTCCAAATTATCACAAATTCTGACTAATGAAATCCAAATGATTGAGGTCTGGCTGTATTCTTCATTCTCAAAATAAGTTCATTTCTCTCTGTGGTTTTTCCTGTTGAATGAAGCTAAAACAAAACATTGAAGAGTGACTGGAAATAAATGCAGCGACTCTTTCCTCTGAGCTTGTCATACATCCAATCTGAGGGCTTTTCCCCTCATATCTCTTCGCTCTGATCCAGCTGAACCCAGGTGTCACTCAAGACTATAGAGGGTAAGTTGCCCACTGCCTTTCCACTAGAAGGTTAGCTTTTTTTTAAGATTTATTTATGCACACAAGAGCTGGGGTACAGGCCAGAGTGATAGGGGGAGTGAGAGGATTCACCAGAGACAGAGTGGGAAGCAGAACAGGCAGACTGACTGAAACACACTGCTGAGGGGAGCCGCAGGGAGACAGGAGAGGTCTGCTGTTTCCTGTGGGTTCCTCCCTGGCCAGGGATCGAACTTGCGCTGCTGTGCCATGGAAGCTTCACAGTGTGGCGCTCAACCCGCTGCGCCACCAAGCAGGTGCCTAGGTCAGCTTCTTGGGGACAAGAATTCTATCTTGGTTGTCCAGGCCTGCACATCTCCAATTTTGATCCCTATCTTCCTTGACCTATCTGCATTCTAGGCTGACTGTTGTGGAAACCATTCCAGGCTGGGCAGGTTCATTGTTGATTCCAGCAAAGGGAAAGAGAATCTTGGGGCCCTCCATAGATTTGACAAGCTTTTAGTGCTGAAGGAAAGAACCAGGTACACAGGCAGATCAGCAGGGTGCTGGCCGGCAGGCAGCAACAGAGTCATTCACGATGAGCCCACATTTAGCATCATGCTTGGTGGTGAGAAGCAGAGAGCTTTTCCTCAAAGATCAGCCCAAGGATGCTGCCCACTGTCGCTTTTGTTCAACATTGTCCTGATAGTCCTAGTCGGAGCAATTAGGCAAGAAAAAGAAAAGACCTCCGAAATCATTATGGAAGAAGTCAAATCAGTCGTGTGGCAAATGACATGATCTTACATACAGAAAACCTTAAAGACGCTACCAAAAACTGTTATAACTAATGAACAAATTCAGGAAAGTCACAAGGTACAAAATCAATATACAAAATCAGCTGTGTTTCTACATACTAACAACCAAATAAATTATGAAAACAATCCCACTTACAATAGCATCAAAAGACTGAAATACTTTGGACCAAATGTAATCAAGGTGAAGAAACTATATACTCAAAACAATAAAACACTGATAAAAGAAATTGAAGATGAAAAATGGAAAGATATTCTGTTTTCAGAGGTTGAGGGAACTGATACTGGTAAAGTATCTAAACTACCCAGTCTACAGATTCAGTGGAATTTGGGGTCTCCCTGGTAGCACAAGGGGTTAACTCTCAGCATTATGAAGCTATCCTCAGCCACTGCAGCATGAGTTCAATACCTGGCCAGGGAGCAGACCCACATGGCGCACTAGACCCCTCCTATGTCCCCGCTGCTCCCCTCAGCCGTGTTTCAGTAGATCTGCCTGTTCTGCTCCCCGCTCTGTCTGTGGTGACTCCTCTCACCCGTGCACCTCTGGCCTGTACCCCAGTGCACTTTGTATCAAAATTGCAATGGCATTGTGTTGTGTGTGTGTGTGTGAAAATAGAAAAAAAAACAAAACCAAAATTGGCATGGAGACACAAAAGACCTCAGACAGTCAAAGCAATATTGAGAAAGACAAAGATAAAGGCATCACACTTTCTGATTTCAAAATTATACTACAAAACTACAGTAATCAATCAGTATGCTATTAGTATAAAAATAGACACACAGACCAATGAAACAGAATAGAAAGGTCAGATGTAAACCCATGTACACTTGTTAGTTCATTATAACAAACGAGCCAAGAATATAAAATAAGGAAAGGATAATCTTGTCAATAAATGGTGCTAGCAAACTAGACATTCACATGCAAAAAATGAAACTGGACACATATTTTACATTACACAGAGAAATCATCTCAAAATATTTGTAAAGTACATATCCAATGAGGTTAATATTCCCAAAATACAAAGCACTCATACAACTCAATAGCAACAACAATAATAAACTGGTTAAATATGGGCAAAGCACGCCGATAGACATTTTTCCAAAGAATGCATAGAAATGGTCAACAGGTACTTGAAAAAGGTGTTCAATAGCACTAATTGTCAGGGAAATGCAAATCAAAACCACAGCAACATAGCACCTCCCACCTCATGGTGTCTATTACCCAAATGACGACAGTTAACAAATGTTGGGAAGAATGTGGACAAAAGGGGGCATTTATGCTCTGTTGGTATGAATGTAAATTGGTACAGCCATTATGAAGAACAGTATGAGGTTTCTGAAAACTTACAAGAAAGAACTACCATATGATCCGGTAACTCACTTGTAGTTATATACCCAAAGGAAATGAAGTCACTTTCTTGAAGAGACATCTGCAAAGTTCACTGCAGCTTTCTTCACAGTGGCAAAAATATGGGAACTATCCATCTGTGTCCATCAACAAATGGATAGAGAAAACGAGTGTGTGTATACAAACAAGATTTTATTAATATTCAATCTTTAAAAAGAAGAAAATCTCACCATTTAAGACAACATGGGTGAACCTGGAGGATATTATACTAAGTGAAATACGAGAAAGACAAATACTTTATGGCTTCACTTATAAGTGAAATCTTGAAAAATTCATAATAAAACAGATAACAGAATGGTGGTCATTAGGGACCAGCGAGAGGGGAAATAGGAAGAGGTTGATGAAAGGATGCGGACTTTCAGTGATATGAGGAATAAGGTCTGATGAGCGAAAGTACAACATGGTCACTACTGCTGATAATACTCTTGTTTAATTGAAATTTGCTAAAAGAAGCACTTAAATATCCTCATTACAAAAGAGAGAGAGAAAACGAGGTAAACAAGTGAATGATAGATTGTTAGCTCAGTGGAGAGAATCCTTTCAAATGATGTGTATGTGTATCAAGTTACTACATTGGAGACTCTAACTACATCATAATTTTACTGTCAGTTACTCCTTATTAAAACTGATGGACAAAAAGAGAATCGCATAGGGATTAAATACTTTGGCTTCATCTCCTGGGAATGTGACTCTCTAGAAGGCATGCGGAGGGGCAAAGTAGCCGTGAATTTGAATTCGAGAATATGATGTTGGTCAGGCAGTCCTAGAGAACTTCTGAAAACCACCCAGTCTTAACTTTTATAGTAGTCAGCCTCATTCTCTTCACTTCCAGTGTTTGGACACTCCTAATTTTCAGCAGATTGCCCACTTAAACTAATTACAACATGAATTCTTTTGGGTTTCGTTTTTATTCAGTTCCTCAGATGGCCTAGAATTAGGTCTGCCTACATGAGTTTGAGCAGAAATAAAACAATCTTAACCAGAAAAATTAGTTGTGTAGTGGAGTCTTTAGGGTTATTTTTTTAATGTATGTTATCATGTTATCTGCAAATAGTAATGATTTGACTTCTCCCCCAACTTGTATCTTTTCATATCTTTCTTTTGCCTAATTTCTCTAGTGAGGACTTCCAAATTGAGAAGACACCAGGTTTTCTTACCAGTATCTCTTTTTATATCTCCTAATGGTTTTTTAAAAATGGAATGGATGAAGCAAAGAAACACAAGTGTTTCATAGGGTGCAATTTACTGTCAGGCTGCACGCCCCCATGTGTTTTGAACTGAGAGTGCTGGAGATCTAGGGGCAGTGTCAGCAAAGTTGCTAGACTATTCAGTCATTGTCTGGAATCTTCTGATTTAGGGAGCCCAGCCCTGCTTTCAAAATCATACAGGTTTTCAATCACACTCACAGATATCATCAAGTTCTCAAAGCCAACTTAATTTTTGTTTAACGTCACTTAAACAGAGCAATTTCTACTTAAATAAAACATTGTAATGTAATTAAAAATAAGTTATGAAATAATGTCCAGTGTGATTCTTTCTTGTCCAAAAAAAAAAAAAAAAGATTGAAATATCTCTCCATAAATTTTGATCTATTTATTTAGAGAAAGGTCTAAAAGGATATTCACCAAGATATCAACAGTGATTCCATCTGGGAAGTATAAATCTTGATAAAATCTAGATGAAATTTTTCCTTTTATTCTATTTAGATATGCTTTTCTTTTTTTCCCCCTAAACTGGAGAGAACAGTAAATATGAAACAGGGGAAGAGAAATATCTTCCTGTATAGTGGTTATGATATAGAAATCTAAAAAATGGAAATCATTGAATCTATTCTCAGTTCATAATCAAACCCTTCTTTTTCAAGAATCTCTTTTCTCTTGCTTTCCCCCAGATTATTCATCCTTGGAGGCATCATTTAAAACTACACCCAGCAAAATGAATCACCCTCTTCTCCCAGTTATCAACTCTGGAACATCTTTCCATAGGAGAGTTTGCTCTCTTGTGTACTGCCCTCCTCCCCCCCACAACAAGACCACATTAGTTATTTATAATCTGTGCTTATATTATTTTTTAATTGTTTACTTCTAGTTTTAAGCAATGCATACTAATTTACAGACCATTTGGAACAAAATAAAGGCCACCCATAAGTAGACTAAAGACACATTAAGATACTAGCCAACACTATTTTCTCTTATTTTTATAGTATTTTTTATTGAACTACCATTATTTTACATCCCTATTCATTTTTATCTTTTATACTGTAAGATCTCCTTTCACTGGGTCCAGCACAAGAGGGTATTTAATTAACAGCCAGGATAGAAACATCTCAGTAAAAATCTTAAAGCTGAAATATTAATTTTTACATACAAAATTTTATTTTTAAATTCATTTAAGTCTCTCAAACCACACTAAAGCACAAGTGACAACCTGAAGGAAATATTTGGAAGACAAGACACAAAATAACTCTTTAAAGACTGTACAAATAACTGAAAGATAGACCATCCAACTGAAAGTAGGAAAATTACTAAACTGTTGTCACAAAAATGGCAAAATTAAGTGGTTTCACTTAGATAGGATTGCTCTTCTATCTCATGTAAGAAGAGAGAGCACGTCATTCTGTGGCGTCATTGAGGCATCCTCCATCTTGTTGCTGGGGGATGGAGCACTGCTATTTCTTCATCTATATATATGGTCAAGCTTGGGTGCCATTCCCTCGACCCTCAGTGACAAGGCAAGAGAGAAGCCAGAACACAGGATTGCTTTTTTTAGCAACAGAAGCAAAGTGGAACATATACCTTCCACTGCATTTACAGTGCTGAGACTTTAGTTATACAGCCACACTCACGGCCAGGGGAATGAGAAAGAAAGGTACTCTCTAAACTGGGAGGGAGGTCGTGTACCTACGAGATAGGGAGCATAAGGGAAACCACAACTAAGGCTCGGACATAGAACCTAAGGCTCCTAAATGAAGACAAACATATGAATATACAAGACTAAATAAATGTAACCTGAAACAATAAGGCGGCCATTTTGGGTCTATCAAACTGGTGACCATTATCCGGAAGTCACTGAAGTGAGTGTTTGTGTTTCTGAATCTGTCTGCTGAGGGGCTAATAGTAATGGCCCTGTAGTGGCCATGAGCACCCTAAAATCCAGACAGTCGATTCTAAATCACTCTTCAATGAAAGACAAGAAGACCCCTCAGAGAAAAGACTGTTTCAAAGGCCAGGTCAGAAAAGGTAAACATGAACTTAGGCAGTAGGTGCTAGGAAGTGAGGAAGAAATAGCAGAAGCCTCTGAAGGACACAGGAGCGACTTGAAGGGCTTCTGACTGCCCTTTAGCACAACTGGAACAAACAAATAAATTTAGTAACCGGTTATAGCTCATAAATAGGAACTCATGAAGACAAACTGAAATAAATAATTCAATAAATAGGCCTCCCTGATGGTGCAAGGGATTGAGCACTGCACTCCGCCCCCCCCCCCCCCCCCCCCCCCCCCCCCCCCCCCCCCCCCCNTGAAGACAAACTGAAATAAATAATTCAATAAATAGGCCTCCCTGATGGTGCAAGGGATTGAGCACTGCACTCCGCCCCCCACCCCCCCACCCCCACAGCCACTGCAGTCTGCAGTGCAAGTTCGATCCTGGGGCAAGGAGGGGAACCACATGGCTCAGCAGACCTGGGAACCACATGGCTCAGCAGACCTCGCCTGTCTCCCCGCTGCTCCTCTCAGCAGTGTATTTCAGTAGATCTGCCTGTTCTGTTCTCCACTCTATCTCTGGTGAATCCTCTCACACATCCACCCCCCCATCCCATGCCTCTGGCCTGTATCCCAGCTCTTGTATGCATAATTAAATAAAATCTTTTAAAAATAATAATTCAATAAATGAAAGAGAAGGAATAACCCCTATATTAGAATTCCAACTAATAAACGTAAAAGGAACAATGGAAATAGAAAATCAGCACTTAGCAAACACCAAATGTCTTAGGCAAGACCAATCAATGAATTACACAAGATAGCAAAAAAAAAAAAAAAGGCATCATAAAACCATGATATTTTCATGGACTCAGAATATCTTGGCACAAGATACTTATTAATTGTAAAAGAAAAAAGGGTGACTTTAGAGTACAAAAAACTGGCAAACATGACCCTAATCACATCATAAAAGTTAACATCACTGGTGATAGGAAAAAGCTTGATCATGCAGCTCTTGCTGCTATGCTGAGAAAAACACATTACTTGTGTGGTAATCTTCATCATTAAGGAAAAATTGACACACCCAAACTGAGGACTAGCCTACAAAGTAATGGGCCAGTACCCTTGCGAACTGCCAAATCATAAAAGACAAATGCTGGAGAATTGTTTCAGATTAAAGGACAAGTGAAACTACTAGTCAGTATGATCCTAGACCAGAAAAGGGGCGTTAACTGGTAAAATATGAATAAAGTCTATAAGTTACAGGAAAATTTTGTACAAATATTTGTTTCCCAGTCTTGATGATCAAACGTGGTTATGTCAGATGGCAGTCTTTAGGGAGTTAGGATTATGGGTACTTAAGAATTCTTAACACCGGTTTTGAACATTTTCATAAGTCTGCAGTTATTTCAAAGTGAAAATTTCTACTTATTTAAAAATTTTTAAAGAGTCCTTATTTCATTTTGTTTTCTCTTTTTTCTCGTTGTATTAAATTGACATGAATTCCTCTTTAGGGACGAGGTGACACATATTTTAGATGAGGGAAATTGCAAAGAAGCAGACACTATCTAAATGTGAGTTTTCACTTGTGTTCAGTCTGAAAAAATACTACTGCTCATATTATATAAATTTAGAAGAGATGTCCAGACACATCGGCACACTGCAACTTTTTCCTGTTTATTTTCTTATTTTTCCTAACTCCTTATTGCTATTCTATTTTCAATTAAGTTTTTGTTCCATTTATTTTTATTTCTTAGATGACTGAGTTTTTAGTCATTTTCACATATACCTTAATATTATTTAAGCATATTAAATAATAATATTTTAATTAATTTAATCAATATTTAAATTAATAATAAAACAATATATTAAATATTATCTCAACACTAAGAAATCACCCATAATTCTATACCATTTTATTTTTACTTTATTTTTTAAAAATATTTTATTTATTTATGCACACAAGAGCTGGGGTACAGGTCAGAGGTGTGGAGGAGGTAAGAGGATTCACCAGAGACAGGGTGGAGAGAAAAACAGGTGATCTACTGAAACACACTGCTGAGCGGGTGAGGCAAGAGAGGTCTGCTGCGCCATGTTGTCCCTTCTCTGGCAAAGCCCCACAGTGCATCTCTCAACCCCTTGTGCGACCGGGAAGGCCCATAACTCTATACCATTTTTTTTTTTAAAGATTTATTTATTTATGCATACAAGCACTGGGGTACAGGCCAGAGGTGTGGGGGGTGAGAGGATTCACCACAGAGAGCGGGGAGCAGAACAGGCAGATCAACAGAAGTACACTGCTGAGGGGAGCAGCGGGCACAGCAGGAGAGGTCTGCTGCACCATGTGGGTCCCCCGCCCCCGGCCGGCAGCAGGGATCGAACTCGTGCTGCAGTGGCTGCGGTTTGCTTCATAGGTTGTTGCTTAACCCACTGCGCCACCAGGGAGGCCCATCTCTATACCATTTTTTAAACTGTTATTTGTATTTAAATATTTAAAAGCAAACCATATCCATTCTTAACTTTGTGAATGCTACAAGGTAGAAATATGACCGTGACTTTCATTATTTTACATTTTCATGGTTTAAGCCATACGTACCCAAAGGCAGAGAACAAATGTGAGCAGTCGGATATCTGGGTTTAAATAAAGGCAAATATATGACCACTGAAATATCTGGCATTAGTGTAGATTACTCCAATTTCACTGAAGTGTATAGTTTCACTTAGACATAGTCACCTCCCTGAGAAGAGCATGGGTATAGAAATGCCCACACATATGTAATTCTATAGGCCATTAACACTTCAAGTTGAAGGGCCATCTCACATCCCTTTAACTGTTACTAGTGTGTTTTAAAATAATTTTGATTACCCTGGCAAATCCTAAGAACCGTAATGAAAAACACTGTCTTAAAGATATTCCCTGTTTGTAATAGTTAATCAGCCTTGGATTTGGGTCAACACAACATTTGAAGCAACTCTAGTAGACTTGAATGACAATGTTCTAAAATATTTGCTAGCACAATGGATACAGGGAGGATAAATAAACTTGGGTCATTTAGCCCTAGAACATCGGTGACAAGAAGAGCCTTTCATTGGTTCTGGCACCACCTTTTCTCCTGGGAGGTGGGGGGGGGGGGTCCCTATTTGAAGATGCCCAGCCCTATAGCAGATGTCCTTAGTCAGCACCAAGAAGTATTGTATGTTTTGTTGTGAAAAATGTAGCATTTTAAAAATGTAAAGTATTTTATAATCATTACTATGATTGCCTCTTGCTTTAAGTTTCGGCCAAAAACCTATAAAGAGGCAGCCTGAAAAGGACACAAGAATAATAGACAATTAGAGGTCAGCAGCCCTAACACATATGGATGCAAAAGTATGCCACAAAATACCAGCAAACTGAATTCAGCAGCACAGCAAAAGGATTACACCCAACGTAAAGTGGGATTTATCTCTGAGATACAAGGATGGCTCAACATACTCAAATTAATGAATGTAACACACCACAGTAATAGCATGGAAGACCAAAATCATGTAATCATTTCAATAGATGAGCAAAAGCACTGGACAACATTCTGCATCCTTTTATGATAAAAACTCTTAATACACTAGGTACAGATGGAATATACTTCAACATAATAAAGCCACAAACTACAAGCCCACAGCTAAATTATACTCAACAGTGAAAAGTTGAAAAGTTTCCCCAAAGAGGAGGAGGAACAAGACAGGGGTTCTCAACCTGCACCCCTATTCTATGGAGGACTACAAGTTCTATCAAGACCAATTAGACAAGAAATGAGATAAAAGACATCCAAATCAGAACAGTGAAAGTAAAATTATTTCTCTTTGCAGACAGCATGGTCTTACATAGAGGATATCTTGAACACTACACACACACACACACACACACCAAAATAACCTGTTAAAACTAATAAATTCAGAAGTTGTATAGTCAACATACAAAATCACTTGCATTTTGTTGTGCAACCATTGCAGGCAAACAAAAAGAGAATTTGGGGGACTCTCATACCTCTATCATGCCCTTAATGCTGAGTCAGGGGACCAGACACACAGGCAGACAAGCACTGGTCAGTGGTTACCAAGGGATGCTGGACTAGAGCACAATAAATGCTGCTATTGCTGAGTTGGTCAACAAACGCTGAAGTTAGAGTGCCGTAAAGAGCATCCACATATACAGTGAGGTTGCCTACAAGCATGGTAGGAGTTATGGCGGAACACGAGAGGCTGATGGAACCGTCGGGGAGACGTAGAAGTCACAGTCAGATGACATGACTCTGAAACCAAAAAGGTCTTGAGAGAAAGTGGAAACATCAGGTATTCGTGGAGGTGCTAGCTCATTTCTCTTTTCCCCTTCCCCCATAAAATCTGCAGTCCCGCTGAGTCCGTTGGGGTTCCAGAATATGGACACCAAGGCCGATGTCACGTGGGTGCCCTTGGGACCAGCTTATAGATGGGTCTGGAGTGCAGGAAGAGAGACAGGTGACCTGTTTTTCCCCTGCTCACTCCTTTGTTTCAGTATCACTCTGGTAGCTGCTAAGTCCTTCCAAATCCCAGAGCAACCCTTCCCGTATCTCCGGCTCTCACTAGGTCTCGTAAAATGCTCCTCTCCCTTGCCTCTTCCGCTGGTGGGATGGTAATGCCTTCCCACAAGCTAATCTCTTCATTCCTCGACATTCTTTATCTCACCCTATACCCTGCCTGCTTCTCAGTCAGTAATTAGTCAGGACAAATTTATTCTCTTGCTTGCTGGATCCGCTGGTGATGTAAGAGGCAGTCTGGACTTGTGAGGAAGTTCACACGATTTTGTGACTGCAAATATTTGTACTAGGGGAGAACCTTCATCTTTCACTGGTGGGTTTACACAAAAAGTCAAGTGAGTGAGTTTTTGCAGGTAAAGTAGAAGACTTCACAGCAGTCGAACATCATTTGCTAAGGAATAACGAGATCGAAGTTTTAGATTCCTGTCTAAACTTGGGAATATGAGAGATAGAGCTAGGTTGGAATGGCAACTCTACAAACAGAATGCCAAGGAAAAGCAAGCAGCGATGTGTGGGTTAAAATAAAAGAGTAATGACATAACTGAGAAATGTAAAGGAGTAAAAACTATGGAATATTTGAAGAGAATTAGCAACAGGTGGTCTTAATCTGCTATGGGGTGGGAACTGGAAATTGTCTATTTTGTTTATCATAAGCAAATTATTTTGGCCAGAGACCAGAGTTAATTTTCTTCCTTCTTTGTTTGTTCAGGTTTCCCAGCCAGCGGGATGTTGTGAAAAGCTGTTCCAATGCGTCCCGCCCTCTCCAGCTCCAGGATGACAATGGAGTCAGACTGTTGGATACTGAATGGCAGGGTTTAGCAAAACAGTGGCCTCCTTACTGTTGAAACACCGATGACCGCTCAGTAGGAAACAAGAAAGTGATGGCGTTTATTTGCTTTCTTACTAGTTTTTACCTAAATTGCTAGTTTATACATGGCTCCTTTTTCTTTTTATATAAAAGCCATAGGCAAAGTTTCATTTTTTATTTATTGGATTCCTTTCAAATATTAGTTTGCCGTGGAATTGTAGTTTTATTTCTTGGCTCTCTGTGTCCTGTTCTCTGTCTCTGTTTTTAGGACAGTACTAGACTGTTTTAATTACTATAGATTTGTCCTACAGGTTGAAATCATGAGGTTAGGTACCTCCAGTCTTGTTCTCCTTTCTCAGGATTTCTTTGGCCATTTGGGAGTTTTTATAACTCCATAGCAATCTTAGGATTTTTTAAATAGATGTGAAATATGTCACTGGAATTTTAATAAGGACTGCCCTGAGTTATAGATGACTTTGGATAGCATAGTCTCCTCAAAAATATCTTCTTCTGATCCATAAGCACGGTATAGCTCTCCATTTACTTGTGCCCTCTTTCATCAATGTCTTATAGTTTTCAGTCTATCGCTATTTCACCACATTGACTAAATGCGTTCCTAGGTATTTTATTGTGTGGGGGAAAGGGATTTTTCTTTCTTTCTCAAATACATTACTGTTCACATATGGAAATGTAACTAATTTTCTCCTGTCATTTGTGACATATTTCTTGTCTCTTTCTCCTGTCATTTGTAACATATTTCTTGTCTCTAATTTTTATGGGTTCAGATAAAGAGCTTTCTTTCCTTGTCTTGGCAACTGTCCTTATATTACATTTACAGGTTGCAGGATATAATCCTAGGTTGTTCATGAAGGCCTCGTGTATCATTTGCTTCATAGACACACATGCCTCTACACCTCTTTAGGTGACCTCAGGTCGCATGATGGCAGGTATTAGGTGGGGGATTAGGTGGGATATAGGAGCCTGAGCTGCAGGGTTCCAAAGATAAGACAGAACCAAAGGGCCACCCCCCACACACCAAAAGCTTGCTGTCAGTCAGCATGTACCACAAGTTCAAAGCTCTTAGGATGCTGATGTCTGAGTTGAAATGGAGGAGTCAAAATGACCACCCCCTCCCACCTGCCAGGCCAATTTCTCAGTCTCTGGAGTAGTCTTAGGCCAGCATCAACCCACTAGCTGTGCCTCAGTTCTGGAATGTTCTGCAGCCAGTAGTTCTTATACGCTGGGTTGCCAGCAGGAGCAGTTGGTCTGAGAGCTGCTGGTTTGCTCTACAGATCAGCCACTGTCCTGGTTCTGATTCAGGTAAAGAAGGTGTGTGTGTTTCTTCAGGTTTGCCTATGCCTTCCGCCAAAGATTGTCCCCAAAGAGCTCTTTCAATACTTGTAGTATCAGCAGAGGCTACCGCTGGGATTTGAATTTGGTCCCTTTATCTTTCAAGTAGAAAGCCCTGTCCTGAGATGCCTGCTGCTGTTAGCAGGGCCCAGTGCTTTAAACTCTGGTTCTTGCCAAGAAGTACTGAATAAAGTAGTTATCTCTGCTTTGTCTGTGGAGCAGGGCTGGGGCAGCAATTTTGCATAACATAGCCATCAGTCACAGAGAGAAACCCCTTTGGGGGTGAGTCTATCTAGTTATCCTTGCCCAGAGCCACAACCTCAGGCAAACAATTACCACCTTACATAATTTCCAATCCAGCAGTCATATAAGACCTAGTGAGAGCCGGAGATACGGGAAGGGTTGCTCTGGGATTTGGAAGGACTTAGCAGCTACCAGAGTGATACTGAAACAAAGGAGTGAGCAGGGGAAAAACAGGTCACCTGTCTCTCTTCCTGCACTCCAGACCCATCTATAAGCTGGTCCCAAGGGCACCCACGTGACATCGGCCTTGGTGTCCATATTCTGGAACCCCAACGGACTCAGCGGGACTGCAGATTTTATGGGGGAAGGGGAAAAGAGAAATGAGCTAGCACCTCCACGAATACCTGATGTTTCCACTTTCTCTCAAGACCTTTTTGGTTTCAGAGTCATGTCATCTGACTGTGACTTCTACGTCTCCCCGACGGTTCCATCAGCCTCTCGTGTTCCGCCATAACTCCTACCATGCTTGTAGGCAACCTCACTGTATATGTGGATGCTCTTTACGGCACTCTAACTTCAGCGTTTGTTGACCAACTCAGCAATAGCAGCATTTATTGTGCCCTAGTCCAGCATCCCTTGGTAACCACCGGTCCCAGCCTTGAGCTTCACATGGGTAACAGGCTCAGCCAGCACCAAAGAAACAGATTATCAATGAGATACCAACTCCTTAGTTTCCCATCTCTGAACTTATATGCATCCATTCTCCCTTCTTCCTTCAGTTGCAGACTAAAAATTCTTGTGTTGAGAGCAATCCTTCTTCCTGTGCTCTCTATCTGATTGCTTCCTGTCTCTCAGGACTTCGTTACTGTAGTTACAGTCTTCTTTCTACCATCTCCTTTCTCAGGGACCCTACCTGGCTCAAGTCACTCTCATTTAAGAGCAAAAAAATGGGAAGAAGGAAAAGGAATACACCCCTTGATTTCAATATCTCTCAGTTACTATCCTGCTCCCCTTCTTAGCAACAGCCTACATTTCCCTCTCTCCTTTCTCAGCTTCTTTCCAGCTCGTCAACTCTCAGTGGTCTGAGTGCAGTGAGGCCTTCAAAGGCAGCACCGAAGCGCTATAAAATCGCTCCAGTGCTTTTCAAAATGCTAACCCGGTAAACACTTCCCAGTGAGGAGCTTGCTATCATGGCCCCTGCCCGTTTCCAGTTTTCACTTCAGACGCAGATGTTGGCGTCTTCTACGTCTGATTCTTCCTCCTTAGTTTCCGACACTGAATCTGCTGGTTACTCGGTAAATATTACTGCTCCTAAGATTCTGTGTGGGCCTACTTCTGCCCCATTCACCCTAGTCAATTATTCTTTATTAGCTCAGAACTGCAGCTACCACATCATGATGCTAACTTTCAAATTCCATCTCAAGACGTGTTTCCAAATTCCAGAACTTGCATATTATTAACACACACTTATTATGGATTTCTGTGTCCCAGATAATGAGCTTTGCAAATGTTAATTCACTTGGTCCCATAACAACCTTATCTGGTAAGTATAGATGAGGGAAACTGAGGCACTGTCAGGATATATAACATGCCCCAAATCACGTAACTGGAGTTTGGAAAAGTCAGAAATTGAACTAGTTTAGCTAGGCTGACTACAAATTCTCTCTCGTCAAAACATTTATATAAATTGATCCTAAAATTACATAATTTTATGTTTGTCCCTAAATTATATACATTCTTCATATCTTCATGTCAAATGTTCTTCAAGGAGCTCTAATTCAATGTGTCCAAATCCTTATTCACCATCTCTGTCTAAAAGGCAACTTTTCCAACACTCAACAGGCTAATATTCAGAGATTCTTTCATATTTATATCTTTGAATTATATGGTCAGTAGTTAATATAGTGGTAGAAACGGATTTAATAATAAACAGTGTGTACTTATATTTTATGCCAGAAAGACTTAACTACAATCCTTAACACAATAAAACTTTTTGACATTTTTGAAAATGTTTTTTATTTCACAGTTCTTAATAATTCTTTTAAACAAATGTTCTATTAATAAGATTGAAGTTTTGCTTCTACGTAGTTAGTCTTTTTAAAACACATTTAATCTTTTTATTTTCCTGATTTATATGTCAGAAAAATATTTTATGACTACCTTTGGAGTAGTAACATTTTAAATAGATAACGTCAAATAAATTAGAAGCTCTTTCACAAGGGTGTTTCTGGATCCAAAGTTCAGATTCTCTCTTCACATATGTCATAGAGTTTTAAAGTAAACCAAAATTACTATGGAAATAAACTTCAACTCATGTCAATGAATGTTTTATCCATCAAGATTGTAGGTAAATTCATCTTAATGAGCTATGCTAAATACTTCTAAAACCACAAGCCAGATTTACAAATAAAATTCCTTAGCACTTTTCCTATAATATTTGAAACAGTGAATCAATTATAATTAGAATCCTGAGGACAAATAAACGCACTGTTCATTTTTGTATATATTCCCTGCAATATAATTTGGTTCATATTGCTAAATTAAGTGCAACAGGCCACCTAGCAAGATTATAGTAATGTCAGCAATTAGTCAAATATTATTTTGCTGTGCACGCTGCAGCATCAGTTCTTCAAAAAAGAAGAACTCTAATAAACTGGTCTTCAGAAGAAACTCTTGAAGGTAACTTTCTGACATAGCAGAGATTTGATGGTGGTCTACCTTGTTTTCTACTTTAAATCCCCCCCCCAAAAAATGGTAACAAAATAGGAGAAATAGAAATATATTCACAAATTATCTTCTGATCAAAGTAGAGTTCCTATTCTGAAATTTTTTACAAGTCCTGGCAAATTGTCCCTACTTTTAAAATTTCTTGTCAAACAGTCAATCCCATGACCAACATATTAAGATGTTTACATTTTAGCTAGTAAAATAAATAAATTAATCACATGTTTCAGGCTAACAGCATTTTGCTATGCTTTAGGGAGTTTCAGAATTGTAGCTGAAGAGATGCCTCCCCCCCCCACCCCGTGAATCACATGACTGCTCTCGGGTCTTGGGACAAGACTCTTAGCTTCATCTTGCAACTTGCACACGCACCTCCGTGGCTCTGGAGGGAGAGGATGGCACTGGTGGAGAGCTGGGATTTCTCCTCCAGGTGCTATTTAGTTTGCCAAGATTGGGATCCCTTTACCTGGAGAACCAATTTAAGTAGCTGCCTGTGCAAACCCAAGTTGTTCACTGGCACCATAGCGCTGCTATACAATGGTGGCATTTTAGTTTCTTTTATAGGTTAATGTCTTGGGCAGCTGCTTGCAAGGGTGACTCATAGTCTAACCCTCCTCAGCTGATGACTGCGAGAAATATCTCAAGTGATACCAGAAACTTATGAGCAAGGGGTGATATGACTGGCTTTATTATTGAGTCATGGGTGCAACAGGTGAACTGTGTGACCTTCCAGCTTCAAAGTGGCCACGGTCTAGGAGACTCACATAATCTTCAATCATTGAAAAGGAGGAATGCAAGGATAGGGTGAGAAGTGTATAGGGCAGGGAAGCTGAGGCCTGTCTCACCTTTACGGTGTCTGATAATAAGAGAACATCTGGGGTACCCTTCAGCCCCTAAGATGTGGTCCTCTAACATCGGGTGAAACAGTTCTTGGTATAGGTCTCCCTTTCTCCCCAAGATGACCCACTGGGTTTTGATAATTAAAACCTAAGAAAATGTCCTTCCCTATAAGACAAAGTAACACTCCCTGAAACTTGCATGTCTTACTTTCAATGGTTAAAATATTCAAAGGTCATAGTATTCTTTGGCAATAGAAATAGCTATGAACCTTTCCCCAAGAAAAATATTCTCGGGTAACATTCTGGGTTTGGCGGACTCCCGAGGTCTTCTCTCCATTAAGACCGCGTGATCTAGAGCAACTAAAAAAAAAAAAAAAGCTTTCTTGGGGCCTCCCTGGTGGCGCAGTGGGTTAAGCAACACACTATGAAGCAAAACCGCAGCCACTGCAGCACGAGTTCGATCCCTGCCGCCAGCCAGGGAGGGGACCCAATTGTGCAGCAGACCTCTCCTGTCTCCCCACTGCTCCCCTCAGCAGTGTGTTTTAGTAGATCTGCCTGTTCTGTTCCCTACTCTGTCTCTGGTGGATCCTCTCAACACCCCCCCCACACACCTCTGGCCTGTACCCCAGTTTTGTATGCATAAATAAATCTTTAAAAAAAACTTTCTTAAACTTCAATTGTACAGCCCAAATATTTCAAAACAGCTTTCATATTTCTTTACTTACTCATGAAGCCCTTACTATGTTCAAATATTGTTCTCAGTACATTATTGTTAACTTATTTAATTCTCATAGCAATGTTATAAGGTAAGTTCTATTAGTATTCCCTTTATAATTACGAACAAGGAAACTGAAGCATTAAAGAACTTGCCCAAATCCACAAAACGACAGCGTGGAAGACCCAAGACTCGAGAGCAGACAGTCTGGTTCCTGAGTCTTTTCACTCAGCAGTATGGACAAGTGACTCTGACCGTGGAAACGGAAATCTGCCATCTCTGACCGCTTTTTTATTTCATAACTTCTCGGCCCCTCTTTCTTCCTTTGACATATCTGAGACTGCGGTTTAACAACATCCTAGTGGCCAGTCCCAGGCACCGAAAGTGTCCAGATGCAGGTCACACCGATGAGCTTTGCTCATTGCCTCGAAGCTTTCGAGGGAGCGGGATGGGACGAAGGAAGAGGCCTGCGGGCAGCTTCAGTTTCAAACTGTTCTGGGTCCCCTGGGACAGCTTTGGAGATAGAGATATCTGCAATAATTTGTTATGCTAGATCCCAGGCAAAGGCATACATGGGGTCTTTTCCTCTCAGAATGAAACCTACCCCCAAATCCAAGTAAATCGTACCCAAGGGAATTTAGTAGTCCTTAATGAAGCACAATACTATTAAATCCTCGTCTGAACCACAAAATAACCCCACATGAGGAATCCACAACCCTAAGTGAAGGATGTTGATCTATGCTGACACCTTTAGCTTGATTCTATTTTATTCGAAGGATTTTATAAGGGTTATTATCTCCTGGTTTACATAATCCTACATTTCCCTTCAGGCAATGCGAATTGAGATTCATAGGACTTTGAATTTACAATCCTATGCAGCTGGCAGTGCTGGGACTCAGGTTCAAGACCACAGAACAGCACACTCTCATAGATACATACTCAGAAAGTTGGGGGTTGGTGGGGAGTTGCTGGGATGTGATCCATCAAATTGTCTGAGGCGAGGTGTTTGGGAATTTGTACTACAAGCAAACCTAAACTTCAACTAATTTGACTTAAAGGTTCCGTGACCTCTCTTAAGTGGGAGACTCCCTTACTCTGCTGTACTTACCCTCCATCTTTGTCTGTTGCTAATAATTTAGCCAGCGACAAGGTATGCTTAAAGATCAGCTTTTTGCTGCTACAAACATGACTTCAGTCCAAGCATTTAAGCACCTGAACTCAAGTGAGGATAATAAATGTCAGAGGAATATTTATAGCTGGGTATATGGAGACTTTCCAGGTCTCTGCTCTGCAGTAACAGATCCAGCTGCTAAGGACATTAGAGTCTTGTGTTGTTGCTTTCCTTTTCTCAAGACGATAGGTTCTGAAAATAGAAGTGCAGTATGCAAAGTCCAAGATGGATTTTAACCCTTTGCTACTCAAATAATGGCAGAATTAGGAGTTCATGACAAAGACCAAGACTTCGCTACAACTCCTGGCTATTGGATGCGAGCCCAAAAGAAACCTTACCTGCATCTAACATAAGCCCTTATCATCGTTATGCTGATATAGATCTACCTGAGGATTTACTGGAGAGCTGTCAGACTTTAGGGACCTGGGGTTAGTCCACTCCCTAATCTATCGTTGGGATGATGGTCGTTTTACTGCTGTTCCATAAACATGGTGACCACTGGCACTGTGTTTCTGTCCGAGGGTCTGAGAAACAGACCCTTGAACACCCACAAAGAGAGTGTACATGTTTATTTGTCCCAGGAGGTTATTTAACCCACTTCTATGATTGGCAAGGGCAAGAGCCACTTCCCTGGCTCCTTCCCATTCATGTAGCCCAGCCGAGAGAACTTTCATAGAGCTCAAGTCGATTCGCTGGTAATTGAGAAATTCTATGTGCTTAGGTCGTTGAGAGTGCATATCTATACAACAAGATGGAAGGAATCCATTTATGGAGGAAGGTGTCTCTGACAAACAGATGTGTATTCTCTGCATCACAGAAGAATGGAAGGCAAGACCTGAGTATGTGAGATGAGGACCCTAAGGCTTCCACGGGCTTGTTCTGAAATGGTGTACAAGTTAACTTTTGCACAGCGTGTTTTCCCTTACAGCATAGTTTTCAAGAACATTTCATTATAAATAGAGCATACGTTGATGTGGACTCCTCTTTTTATACTTAAATGCCATTTTAGTTTTACAACCACCTAAATTGCAGAGCTGAGTTAACCATTTTCCTTGGGGGGTGACATACTACTACACAGCTCTGCACAGGGGACCCCCCTTGCTTTATTTGTTTACTTTTTCCCTTTTCATTCCGTCCTATAGCTCCACACCTTGCTCTCACCCTGTGAACAACCAGCTCCCCTCATATGCTTGATTTCCTTGGTACATGTCTGATGGAGGATAAGGATAGAAAAGTTGGAAAGGAGGCACCACAAGACCAGAAACCGGGCTCACGCAATGCCTGGAGTTGGAGGTGGGGGTCAAGGGATTACCGCAGCCATTAAGCCAGCTAGAGGAGCCAGCTAGAGGAACGGACATCCTTAGGCACCAAGGCACGGACCGAGCAGAGTGCCAGAGGCTGTTGGTGGTGCAGGGCGCAGAGGGAGCAAAAGGGCAGCTAAGGGCCATCGAGGGCTCAGGTCCCTTTCAAATTTACATAGTTATCCAAAATCAATAGCAAACAGACCCCTCCACAGAGGGATGAGCCCCTCCCAAAGAGAACAAGACTCTACCAGAGCAGACTCTGCCCCCCAAAGAGAACAAGACTCTACCAGAGCAGACTCTGCCCCCCAAAGAGAACAAGACTCTACCAGAGCAGACTCTGCCCTGGCTCGGAGCAGCCGTCCTTCTGCCCACCTATGACTACGCAGGTGCTTCTCTTCGCCAACCTTCCCCCTCTGCAGGGCAGCAGCCTCCTGTCCACCGGCCCGTGCCCCGCACCTACCGGGCTTCTCTGCACTGACCTCCTCAGCAGACGTTCCCCAAGGCGGCCGCCTGCGATCACGCCAGCCCCTCAGCAAAGCTGTCCCCGTGGGGCACCCCCTTCTTTGTGCCCGCCTGTCTACGCAGGGGTCCTTTACTCTCCTGCCCCTCTTACAACAAACCTGCGCCTGTGGCTCTGACTACCGTCTGTGTCATGGAGCAACTCGCCTGGGCACTCGCGGGTGCTGGTCAAAGGGGAGCTCAGCGGAAACCTTTCCAGAATGAACCCGAGGACCCCACTTTCTGAACCCAGCAACTCCAAAAGTGACTTACCCACAGAAGAGGGGCATGATTATTTGTACACGCGCTGTTTAATTTGCACATCGAGTGCTGAGTAATACATAGCAGCTTTGTGACTTTTCCCCTCCAGAGACGTATATGTTAAGATTCAGCCTTACCCAGCTTCTGATTTCTGCCAGATACACTATCATCAGCATCTACCCATGTCAGTATTGCCCAAGGCTGGAGCCGAACTAGCACCTTCCTGCCATGATAGCAGTACTAAGATAAGCAGTGCTTTGAGCTCCTGTTTTTTTCTCTATCCCACAATGAAAGCCCTTAAGAAAATACTCAAGTGTGTTGATAAGTTTCCTGACTAAGAAAACTTGCAGAATCGTACTGAAAATGAGGTCATATGACTCTCACTTCAGGCAAGTAAGTATCCTTAATATATGAGTGGCATAAGTCTTGCGGGGATGTACATACATTTGCCTCCCATAAAGATAAAATATCTATGTGAAACAGATTTGGCTATTTCTCCAACTTAGTGAGCTTGCTCTTGGCGCCCTCTCATTCAAAATGTCTCCAGTAATCATCTTTCTTCTTTGAGATATTATATCCCAGGCCAATAGACATGATTGCTTGAAAGTCCTAACATTTGGCTTACGTTTTCCTTTTCATAAATTGATCTCAAAAGAGTGATCTCTTCAGGCCAAATCTCTCCCTAAAGAAATTAAGCATTTTATTAACTAAAATGGCAAATTCACAATAAGAACTCTATAACTATTTGGGTTCAGGAGTAGAGAAGAAGGTGGAGATAAGGCAACTCTGAATTTCCCCACATCTAGAAGCTGAGGCTCAGAGTTGATGATAGATTTTTAGTAAAAAGTAATGTTGGTTCTCTCTGTGTATGTGTGTATGTTTATGTGTGTAAAGGTACTAAGAAGTCTGAGGGTGGACTAATAAAATTGCCGTGTATTTGGGGAAACACAATGCTTTCATTAAACAATGTTTACAGAATACTGACTATATTTGAGACACTGAGCAGTTGGCTAGACGAATGTGGGATGTAAACATTCATAAAATATTTAAAATTTTAAGTACAGAAGAGGCTACTGACATGTGAATAACTAATAAGAGGAGAAGATTGCAGAAATCCAATATTTTGATTCAACAAATGTTTACCAACTTTCAACAGATGCTTTTGTTTTAGGTCCTCATCAAATAAACACAAATCACTTCAGTACCAGCCCTCTTAATCTGCAAGGGATGAAAAACAACAACAAAAAATTGTAATTAAGTGTCATGGAAACTATGATGGAAGGAATACAGCAAGACCAGTGACTGTCACCTACAAGACTTAGACAAGGCTTCGTTTACAAGATTGTGTGTGAACTGGGTCCTACAGCTTTGAGCTAGTGAAAGGGCAACAATTTCCTGTCAAGCAAAATCCCGTTGTAGTAAAAATAGTCTGATGCTAGGGAGAGAGTAAGTAATTCAGGAGAAACAGGTGGGGTTAAGTCCTGGCTCAAAAACCTACAACATATTCATCAAACACCATCACTCGCTCACAGTCCTTCCTCATGGAGTTCATTTACTTCAGTAAAAATCATTTAAAGCTAAAGAATATTTAAGGACATGTGAAATGTTAATGGCATAGTGTTAATGGAAATAAAGTATTATGGACATTTTTCAAATGAGTGGTCTATAGAGAGAATGTTTAATTTATTATAAAATCTCACATGTCTTAAAAGAAATAAAAGAAGTGCTGAAGGAATAAATCGAATTCATGGCTTCAAAGCCATGTGGGAGAGCCCCAATTTCACCCTCCACAAAGGAAACCCTTGTTCTCCATCCTGTTTCTCACTCTCTTTTCTTCTTTAAACATTACATTAGTATTCATACATACATATTAAGTTTTGTACGTTTTTGGACATTTTTGTATTCTATATTTTTTTTCTATTCAACATTGCTTATGAGTTCCAGCCATGCTAAAATGAGCTATTTCTGGAGTCCTCCCTGGTGGCACAATGGGTTAAACAATGCACTATGAAGCAAACCACAGCCACTGCAGCAGAAGTTCGATCCCCGGTCAGGGAGGGGCCCCACATGGTGAAGGAGACCTCTCCTGCCTTGCCTGCTGCTCCCCTCAACAGTGGATTTCAGTGGATTTGTCTATTCTGCTTCCCACTCTGTCTCTGGTGAATCCTCTCACCTCCTGCGCCTCTGGCCTATACCCCAGCTCTTGTATGCATAAACAAATATTTTTTTTTTAAATCAGCTATTTCTGCTTTGTCTTTTCTTCCTCGGTCTTACCAGACAAAACTTAGTTTTCTCAAAGAAATATTTGCTTCCTTAATTATTATATCTTGATTTCCTCTCTGATTTTCTGTTCATATTATCTACATATTTCCTTCATTTGTATTTTGTTGTCACTCCAGCATATTAGTTCTTTGTTTAGTTCATTCTTTCAATCTCTTTTCTCTTCTAATATAAGCAGTTGACTAGAAATTTCCCTATATGTATCATTAGCTACACCCACATTATTATTCAGCATATTATATGAATTAGTTTTACTATTTTCTAATATCTATTCTGATTTATTTTTTACCCAGGTCTTTTCAAATTTCCAAGTGCATGGGGTTTCTTTTTTAATTTAGTGTTATTGACAGCATTAATATTATTATAGTCTTTGCAATTTACTGAATTGCTTTATCATTAATACCTAGCGGATTTTCATGAATATAGTTGTGTTCCTGAAAAATTGTATTCTCAAAACTGTGGTATAAAAGATGCTATGTATATTTCTTAGAGTTGTTTATTGTCTTTCTACGGGTCTTTTAAATCATAATTGCCATGATTGTTTTGTTGTTGCTCAGAGAGTGAATCTGCCCATTACTCTTTTATTTCCATTTCTACTTGATCTCCTTTGAAGTTATGAGAGAACAGGTCTTTTTCTAGTATGTTTCCTTGGTATGTGAAACAAAGGCCTGTTGGAGGCTACCGAGCAGCAATGCCTTCCCCCTAACCTGAAGAGGGACCCCCATTTCCTCTGCCGATCTAGAAGAACACAGTTGGTAGAGGACTATGGTCCAGGTGTGGGCTTATTAGGGAATGTCTTCTCTATCTGAGAAATTAATCTTCTTACCCTTAAAGAAGAAGTCAGACTCTCCCAGTGACAGGAAACCCCTTCCTCTCTCCTGGGGGACGGAGGTCCTTTAACAAAAGATATAAAACCCTAATTCACCCCATTTTACTTTAGAATTTACAGCCATATGAATTCCCCATCCATGTTATAAATTAGGTCTTCTCCCATTTAAACTGTTTAATGTTCATTTGTACATTTGTCCAGTCTCAGAAGAACCAAGACTTTTGGGAGATCAAGTGTCAGTTTGGGGGTTCTTCCATGTAAGAAGTCTGTTTCTGCTGGGACTTTAGGATCCGTGT
Organism: Galemys pyrenaicus; assembly: GCA_019455555.1. NCBI lineage: Eukaryota > Metazoa > Chordata > Mammalia > Eulipotyphla > Talpidae > Galemys > Galemys pyrenaicus. Next base: position 1,862,120 of record JAGFMF010011645.1, on the reverse strand, counting down.
TGGATTTGAAGTTCTACTGCGTCACTCTGTGCCCAGACATGGATAGATTTGATTTATCCTCTTTGGGATATATTGTGCTTTATGAGACTAACGAGCCATAGTAGTTACCAATTCTGACAAATTGGATTCCAATCCACAAATATCATATATCCCTCCATTCATTTAAGTCTCCTTTAATTCTTTTCTATGATGTTTTATATTTTCTGTGGTCTTTCACATCTTTCATTAAATAGTCAAAGTTTTAAGTTTTTGATGTTACTGTCACCTTCTAACTGCTTTTCATTAATACACGGCAATATAAGTTAATTTTTACATACTGATTTATATCCAGAAACCCTGTGAAACTCGTTTATTAACTATAATAACCTCTATAAATATTCCTTTGAATTTCTTTGGTAAAGAAGTATAACATCCACAACTATTATTTCTCCTTTGTCGATGCAAATGGGTATAGAAGCCCGGCATCGCCAGTTCCATGAGAATTCCTTCTTCTTCTAGTAAAGGGGTATAAAATCCTTCCTCTTTCAGTTCAAACAGCCTGTTCTGTAGTTCATGAGTCATAAGATTCCGTCAAAATGGGCACTATTTATTTTTCAGATTGCTAACTTTTCTTTACAGATATACTTTGCTTAGAATTTCCAAAATCCCTAGTGGGTCCAAAAATGTGAAACTTCAACCTGACATGGATTTGTCTGCACATTTATCCTCAGAGATGGATGTAACTCTCTTTCACATGTAACTATAAAGTTCCTACTGTCAATACTGACATATAATACACAAGGGTTCCCATAAATCATATAGTACTTGATTTTTTTTTCACTTTGAACATTCACATACCAATTAAATTACTGGGAAAGAAAGAAAGGAATAAGATGAGGAGCAATTTAAAATTATCTTGTTGAATATGTGAGGGCATATATATATATAACTTTATAGACACAATTTTACTAGGTTTTTTTTTTGTTGTTTAAAGCTCTAATTGAGTAGAATTTCCTAACTTAACTCAGGTTCTAGCAGGAATTTTTAGGCTTTAGCAAAGAAGTGAGGTCAAACGCAGATTATGGCATACTTGTTTTTACAGGGTGATACTTCCTTTGGAACAAAACATTGGGCATGTATAGGAACCAGGATTATCACCTTAGAACTTTGCAGAAGTTCCCCTGCCCAATAAATGTTTTCCACCCATTCTTCACATGAATGATTCCATTTATCTCTCGTCTTGGTTTAAATGTCACTTCCTTAGGTGCTTTTAACCCACTTGTCTCAGTCTAAATTCACCTGCCCTGTGTCAATGTCTTATACTTTCAAGTCCATATGACAAATTTTAATTCCATATTTGTGTTTTACTGCAATGTACCTAAGAACTGCTTAAGAAGCTCATTTAAAATGTAGATTCTTGCAGTCAACTTCAGAATTTCTACCCAGTAAATCTTAGGACCCAAAAATCCACATTTCTTGCATGCTTTCAGAAGCTTGTAACCCAGATGTGGTGGCTCTGGAAACACATTTTGGAAGTTGTACATGACTGTGTTTGCTTGTCTCCTTCTGCATCGCTATCCCCTGGCAGAGGCATCGATACTGACTACCTTGTACACATTGGACTTTAGGACCCAAAATATCAAACACACTTTAGCATGTGAGCCAGCGAGCTACGACTGCTTTAGAGTCAGATCTACAGACCCAGGGAAACCTTCAATTTCTAAATGGTGGGTGGAAGAAGTTGAGAGAGAGAGAGAAGAACTGGGGGTGGAGGGGAGGAGAGAGCCAAGTGTTGGAGTTTTGGCCAGAAGTCAAAGTTGATGAGCTGTCAGCAGCCAGTCTGTATCATGATGAGTCAAAGACTATATACAAAACTCCCACAGGGGATCCAGTTCAGGATTTCAGCTGGATAAGGGCACTATCTTCCTTTCATCGCAGTGCGGCTTTCAACACATCAGGAAACACCATGTCACTCCTTGACAGAGCTGGCAATTTGAACTAGGGAGATAATTTGATGCCTTTAAAGCTGGCTGATATTTTCATTTGTGATTTTGTATGGCAGCACCCCCTTTTCATGCTTTGCCCCCATTGTGAGCCTTGGCAGCTAGAACCATTGCTCTATCTTAAGGCAGGGTCGGTGCTGAGGTGGTATGATAGAACTGAAATGCCAGAATTTCTGACATCTGACACCAGCACTCTAAGGGGCAATGATAACAAGGGAAATGACTCTCCTGGGGAGTAACAAAAACCTGAAACAGACCAGGGACACTTGAGAACAAGGCTTGAGCCGGCCTCTGCAGCTCTAGAAAAGCAAGAGTAGACCCTGTTCGCTTTTGCAGAGCATACGGAAGAGTACTGACCATGTATTTCACAGCCTGTCGCCCATCAGCCAAGACTGGGTGCAATAACTGAAGGGAAGGTGGAAGTCAACACAAACAAGCATTCGGGAAATCAGTCACTGAGAACAATTAAACTCAGTAAGGAACGCTAAGGATATTGCAGCCAAGGAAAGCAATCACTGCGTGGCACTCAAAAGAGCCGTGTGATTTCTATCAGGGAAACAAATTATGCTGATGCCTTCTTACCTGCCATTCTATCTTTCTTATAAATATCTGTCCTTCATGTTTCTTTTTACGGATCTGGCACATACACAGTCTCTGACAAGGCAAAATATCTTTAATGGGTTTTCTCTGAGTTAAGATCTTTGGCCTCTTCCAATCTTTCATCTCCTTTGAGCAGTAAATCCCTTCACTCTTTCAGACAGCTCTTGAGACCAGGTCACAGAAACAGTAATATCTGCCAGGAAGTACAGCAGTTCTGCTCAGAAGAACCTGGAGTGCTTGGGGAGTACTTGGCTGCAAAGTTTTATGGTGAGAAATGTGGCACCAGAGATCAGAGGGGATACATGTCCCTCCGGCTTGTAGTCTGCACTCGAGGCTATCCTGTGGGTGACCAGAGGCCAAATCTAGAACAAAGCCTCCTTAATCTGTGCTTCTCCCAGCATCTTCCCCATCTGGCAAGAAGATTCTCCTCTTCTGTTTTCAGTTATTCCCAGTTAATATTTCAAACAGCATTTTTATTTCTGCGGTCCCAGATTCTAATCAGACCCCTGCCAATCTCTAAGAAGCTTGTACGTCTCCTATTGCCGCCTGTTGTCCTGACTTTATCTGAAATACTCAAATGATGGCCAGGCTGACATTTGGCCCCTCAATCTGACCCTAATTACAACACATATACATTCCAGACAGCATTGTTTCCTCTATTCTAACGTTGTTCTGGTGTAGCACTCTATTTACCTACACCGCAATCAACAAGAAAGGGGCACCCTACTAAAATGAAGAGCCTTATCTCCCTACAAAAACTTATTTAATTAGAATCTTTTAGATAAGAGCTGATGAACTTGTGTGGAAATAGGGACTTCAGCTTCCATCTATGGTGGAAAAAGTACAAGGTTAGTCCTGCATTAAAAATAGTTATAAATGTGCACGAAATACATGAAACAATTTTCAGACACTGGGAAACATTCAGTGCAGGATTGTGATCTCTGAAAGCAAGGAAATAAATGAGGTGAGGCTCAAATCACACCAGATTTCTGCCCATAATCACTTTCCAGATGACATGCTAGGAAAATATATCTAAAGAGAACTCAGTGATCTTATTGAAGTTAGGAGACAGAGATAAGAATTCAGTGCTGCTAGTTCAGATGAAATTTGCAGGACAGATTATTAGCGAGAAGGAGCTGTGCAGAAAATAATCTGGAAATATAATTCTCCTTTGAGTTTTTGGTTCAGTACTAAACTGTCCATGGAGAAGTCCTGGTAGAAATGAACTATCAGGGATTTCTGAATTAAATGGATATGCCAGAGATCACCCGGGTCTTGGAGATAAAGCTATGACCATCCAGAGTGGAGAGATCTCCCTACACACTTCAGGCATTCAGTTGATTCACCAGGAAGTCTACGCCTTGGGAGCAGGATTCATCTATGGCTAATGAAAGGAAAAAAATCAGTGACATGGGGCCTTCCTGGTGGCACAGTGGGTTAAGCACCACACTATGAAGCAAACCACAGCCACTGCAGCACGAGTTTTCAATCCCTGCCACTGGCCAGGGAGGGGACCCACATGGCGCTGCAGACCTCTCCTGCTTCACCCTTCAGTAGTGTGTTTCCACCGATCCACCTGTTCTGTTCCCCTCTCTGTCTCAGTGGATCCTCTCATCCTCCCTGGACTTCTGGCCTGTACCCCAGTGCTTGCATGCATAAATAATAAATATTTTTAAAAATCAAACTGACACAGCCAAATTCAAAACTCCCCAAAGGAAAATAGAAAACATACACAGTACCCAACATTGATTAATTATTTCTTTAATAGCAAAAAGGCAGGAAAATGTGGCCAATAGCCAAAAGTAAAATCAGTCAGTAGATGTAAGCCCAGAAATGACAATGATGTTCCATTAGCCAAAGAAAACTTTAAAAGTGTTATTAAGTTTCCACTCTCTGAGCCAGCCTGTGCAGGTAAATATTACTAAAGTGGAACAAGCATACAGGAATACAAAGACCTCAAGGTATTGAGAGTTGAGTTGTAGGCAAACTCAAGATGGGACTTGAATCTCAAAGGAAGGAAACTTCAGAACTGATTGACCCAATTCAATGGCTCTTAATCTTGGTGTAGACCAGTTTATAACTAGCAGAGCAGCTGGCACCCCAGTAGAAACCTCACAAATGTCTGTGCTAAACAGCCAGAGTAGAGAGTTTGTTACAATCGGTCACTTAAGTGTGCCTGGTGTCCCAGGAAGGCATAACCAAACATGGATGAGGTTCAGAGGTGACCTGTTCTGCAGTAGCTTCTAGAGTGAGGGGGCAGCAACTGTCTATTCTTCATGGGGGAGAGCAGGCCACGCGGGAGCCTTCAGCATTTAGAAGATGAAGAGCCAGAGGCGAGGGCGAGGCATCGTGGTGCCTGCTACACTAGGCCCTCACTTCCAGAGTTCAGAGAAAGGTGCAACTTGGAGAAATAGATTTGGAGATGTTCAGCACAAAGTGAGCTGAATATATACCTCCAAGACCTCCAATTTACTGGACAGATCAGATAACACCTCCAGGTGCCAAACGGACAGAGAGCAGCTTGAACCTGGAGGCCTCAGCAGTGCCCCTCATGAGATGGACATCTGTCTCTAAGGGACAGGTGCGAACAGGACACGGGGCCTACTTCATGGGTGCCCACATGTGAATGAAGGAGAATGGTCACCGCTGGCAAGAGGAAGAGACGAGCATTTCCCTGGTGAGGCTGAAGGTGCCAGGGAAAGCTGAGCTCTTGGAACATGAGCGCATTTATTATGGGAAACACGGATGTGCTTCTGTGGGGCTCAGAGATGAATGTGCAGGTGGCCACGGCATGACAGACACCCGCGGGAACCCCCGGGCAGAGTCCATCCAATGGGATAAAGGGTGAGCACCACAGGAAACCAGTGATCCAACAACTCCCAAATATGGGCGTTAACCCTGCAGTGACCATAGTTGAGGGGAGCGATGATGCTTCCTGCGGATCACCCACCCAGCACTTGAGAGAATCTGAAGCACTGTGAGAACAGGGTGGGTGTGGGGGATTCTGTTTACGGCATAGCTCATCTCTGTTGGTTTTGTTTGCCATCAGACCTCATACTGTTCCCTAGTAGTGACATGTGAGTGCACTTCTCAAATTTTTGAATGGGAGCTTAAGTCAAAAATTAGATATTTGTATTCGTCCCAATATAACCTAGACCCCAGGTGCCCTGGCCCTCTTAGATGAAGATGTCCCCTTAGCAAGCACGTTGACTCATCGAGAACTGGGTGTGGGAGGCCAATGGAGAGGGCGTTTCATCCAGGTTTTCACTACAGCACTTACGCTTACTCCCTGAGACCTTTCCACGTATCCAAGTATTTTACACCAGGCTCAGCCGCTGCCCCAGTTCAAAACCAAGCTCCTGTTAACATCACAGACCACATGTGCCAGAACAGTGTGAAAAGAGCGTCTCTCCAAAAGCCGGCCTCTGCTGCGATAGTAAGTACATAGTTGGGAGGGAAACTGATCTTTATCCCACTTAAGTTTTAAGTCTTACGCTCTGCTCTTTGCAAACTTTATTCCTTCCATGTAGTTCTTAAATTTTTTTTTTCTAAGATCGGTGTCAATTGGAAAGTATTTGTATATTCTGGCTGTTAAAATGGAAATTGTGAATTTACAGAAACTCAAATATGTGGAGAGATGGTGGTGAGTTTAGGGGAGGGGTGGGGGGCCGTAGATGAGAGTGGGGTGCCTATGGGACAGAGCCAAGAAAATGAGACTCACACTGAAAGCAAATTATGCTCAGATTTCACAGTCTCCCCACCTATGTGCCAAAGGCAACGTGTTGGCTGCTGGTAAGACCTTAGCCAGGAAGAGAGAGCCTCATGGTGTGTCGCTGTTTTGTAACTAGGCTGGGAAGCGCTGGCCTTCCTGGCTTCGCTGGCGCGATCCGATCACACTACACGAAGCCTGAACACGGTTCTCAGGTTAAATCATCTTTTGCTGATTTTTCACAATCACTTGGGCGAAGCGGGGAATGTCCACAGAGGAAAAGACAAAGATAGAAATGATGTTGCCCGATCCCATTCTCATTCTCCAACAGCACGATCTGTTAGCTTGGGGGATTGGAGCTGAGGACATTAAGGCAAGCTCCTTAGGTGGGAGTCTGGGGGGAAAATTAATAAACAAGTATTTAGTGGGCAGCATGTCAGGGTTTTCTTCTGCATCCTGGCTTTTAAAGGAAAACTATTAGATCTCTTGTAAGAGCTGGAAGGAGACACAGTTAATTAGAGCTACGGGGAACTGCTCACTGCACAGCCAACTGGCTCCATCTGGCTTGTTTGTGACTGGAAAGTTAGCTTGGCTCCTCCATGGTCTCAGCACTTTTATACACTTTATTTTGTTTTTCATTCAGCATGATTTCATAAGCTCCAGAAAGTCAGTGCTCCTGGAAAGGCATGTGCTTATTTACTGCTTCCACTTTTCTTTTCTAGAACAAGCTCCCCCGCTCTCCCGCCCCCCGTCGACCACCCTCCTGTGGCCACCAGCTCCCGTCTGCATGCATGTGCACCGTTGCACCATTGTCCCTCCCCCGCACCAGAACCACCTGCCCACCAGCTCTGTGAGCTCACCTCTTGGTTCTCACTCCGAGACCCTGCCTTGGGATTTGCCAAGTCTGGACTAATCAGAGCTGCTTTGGGGAGCTACTTCACAAGGGTCACTGCCTTTCAAAAAATCAAAGTCCACCATGAAATATGATGAGAAGTCAAGAAATAATATCCTAGAGTCCCCAAACACATACCAGCGCCATTACACAACACCTACTTACGAAGTCTCCTTTGAACAATTACAGGACAGAGCCAAGGCAGGAGCTGCTGGGAGAGTGAACTGAGAACAAATGTTGGCAGATTTATTTAACGTCACAAACTCTACGAAGCAGCAGTAGTTGGTTTAGTCATCGAGTGCATCTCTCAAGTACACTCCTCTCCTTTCGGGTCCTCCTCCCTTCCTGGTTTTCTCTGAACTAGCATCTCCTTAAGCCAAGTGAGGGCATTCCACAGCCATGCCTGAGCATGGGCACTGCACCCCCCAACCACAGTTCCCGGTGCAGCCCAAGCTGCATTGTACAATCATCTCAACAGCACAGTGAGTGGCTGAGACCGAGGGCGCACAGGTAACTTGCTCAAGATGGTACAGGTAGAGAGCAAGTCGGAACCACGTGACCTCTGCTCCCCAGGGGGGTTGGGGAGAGGTCATTGTTAACAAGTGATAACAATTATTAATGTTCTTAAAGTTTAGGACAGAACTGACTTAAGCCTCAGTTCCCTCTAACCAACATCAATGAGATTGCATTTTTTTTAATTTTAAATTTTTATTTGTTTATGCATACAAGAACTGAGGTACAGGCCAGAGGTGTAGGGGTAAGAGGATTCACCAGAGACAGAGTGGGGAGCAGAATAGACAGATTGACTGAAGTATATTGCTGAGGAGAGCAGCGGGCGAGGCAGGAGAGGTCTGCTACAACATGTGGGTCCCCTCCCTATCTGGGGATTGACCTTGTGCTGCAGTGGCTGCGGGTGCTTCACAGTGCTGCACCTTAACCCCTTGCACCACCAGGGAGACTCCGAGATTGTATTTTATCTGTGAATATCTGTTCACATGTGTCACCTAAGGAACTATGGTGATGGGTCACAGGGACTGTGGGGTGGGAGAAGGACAGGGATTACAGCTGAGGGGGAAAATCATTTTTGTCCAAAAATGAACAAAGATGTAAGAAAATCAATAAACTTAACAAAAATATTTGTTTGCAGGTGCTATCTATGAAATGCTTTCATAAATGACTATTTTAGTAACAATCCAGTTGGTACTTAGCAAGTCCCCCTCAAGAATACTTTTTAAAAGAAAAGAGAAAAAAAAAAAACAACAGCTTCTGCCTCCTCTGCTCCCCATTCTGTCTCTGGAGAATCCTTTCGCCCCCACTCCCCACTCTATCTCTGGCCTGAACCCCAGGTCTTGTATGAATAAATGACTCTTAAAAAAATAAAAAAACAGCTTCTGGATATTTTGGACAGCACGCACAAACTTCAGTCGTATTTAGCCTCAAGCACCTGGCCTTGTCTCCAATTCTGGGGCCATCTTCACCTTAGTTCTCTAGTACACCAAAATTATCCCAGGAGCCTTCCTTAAAGCCCTCACTGCTTCACCTTTCCCAGCTCGCTCTCCTTTATGCACCCCTATAACTATCTCCACCTCGCCTAAAATGGCACCTACTGGTCTTCATTAGCAAGACCCAGTCATTCACCCCATCGGTATTTTCAATGAAAATCAATTTCCCCATCAGTTCCTGAGGCGGGAGAGTTGTGCTGCTCCTTTACCACGCTGCCACCTGCTCTGGCGAGGGGCCTCAGCTCATCCCTGCGATTGTGCTCCCAGTGAGGGCCCCGTGAGTGCCCCAGGGCGGGTCCCCTCCTCCTGTGCCCTCTCCCACCCCGCCTCCCACCCCTATGCTCAGGGCTTAAGATTAGGGGCCACCTTGCTTGGTCTGAGGCCCATGCATTTCTCGCTCTAGTTCAACAAGCCGCTCCAGAGCTGAAATCCTCTTCTCCATTAAATGCAGGCAAGGGGCTATGTTGGAGGGGACACCGAGACAAAAAGATATAATCCCTGCTCCCGAGAACCTGACATTAATGGATACGTTTATATAATAAACAACTATAACCCATGGCATAACTGAATGAATACTAAAATAAATAAATAAGTAAAGTTTTTTAACCTCAATGGCGGAAAGTTCTAAATTCTGGCTTAGAGGGCTGGAAAAAAATAAACAAAGTAGTGATATTTGAGCTGGTCCTCAGGGAATAAGACTTTGATGGACGGAGAAGGGAATTCCAGAGTAAGCAATGAGCAGAGGCAAAGCCACTGGGGTGTAATGTGTTCAGAAAATAACTTAGACTAATGTGACTGAATTTCAAGTTGTACTGAGGGGTTGAATAGGCAATCAGACCAGAAAAAATATGGACAGAGGACTAACTGATACTATAGAATATGCTACACTTATATTACCAAGCTAAATAGCCACGTCAATGCAAATTACAGTATGATTTTTAAATGAACAGTCAAAATTGATACCAGTCTGATTTAACAAAACCTTACATTTGAATATTTATAAATGATTTAGCAGTTTGGTGAAATTAAGGAATCTTGGTACCAGTAATCATGCTAGTGTAGCCACATAAGTGTTTGAAATCTTTTATTTTAGTCTGGACCACTGGGTGAATTTAGTATGATAAGTAGACACTTTATGGGATGATGCATTTGTAGTGAAATGCATCAATGTTGCAATTCTCTATTTATTTGTCTATGTCGTGTTTGAGTGGGAATGCTTTGAAGACAGGCGTGCCTTCGTGTCATGTCACACATCATCACTATTCCCTAGGGCCTGGTAGGTGGTATGCATGCCTGAAATATTCGTGAAGGGAATAAATGAGTGAATTGCAACCTCCCTACCTCATCACCACTCACGGATTTCACAGATTAATCTAAATAATAAAATATCACTACACTACTATCCCCTTTTAAATAAGAATTAAAAGAATTATATGTCTATTAGTGATAATTCCTTTTATTCTATTTTTAGAAGTAATATACAAATTTCCAGGCTAATCTCCTACACCTCTGTATCCACGCTTACAGTGGACGACATCTAAAATAATAAATCTAGTTCACCAAAAGATTAATAACGTTTAATGAAGATTTGGTGCTTTCAAGACAAAATTGCTCAGCGTACATCAATTGACTTGAGTGACAGCGGTAGAGAGAAGAGTGATTGAAAGTACCATTTACAAATAAAGTTCAGCTCAAGATCATCGCCTGCTGAGGGACACACAGTTATGAACTGGAGAGCTAAGTTTTGAACATTATGGTTTAAGACAACTTATTAGTGTAGAAAACACACTAATATTTCAGAAACATTTGCCAATTCAATTTAAAATTAACCAGAAGAACCTCAGCCAGAAAGACGTATTCCTCTAACAATAAAACAGCACATTTCCCCCTTGCCCTACATATGACTCGCTTTCCGTTAATGGCGTTTTCTATCATAGAGCATGATTGGCAGCCAGAACAGCCCACCAATCGTGGAGTCTGGACGAGCCCACACCCGATTCCCCCTCCCCCACACTGGCCTGGATGCAGGCACTTGACCTGGACTTGGTGACCAGGTGTCTGCCCCAGACTCGGGACCCAGGGGCTGGTGCTGCAGAGAAGCAGGGACTGTGGGGCCCTCGCAAGCATCTCCTTAGAATGACCTCGACTGCCTGGCCTCTCTCACGCCTTCCTTTTTGCCAGATCCAGCTGCCTAGCTTTCCAGCATTCCAGTTGTTTTCCAATAAATTATTTCCCTACTTCAATCAGCAAGACTATGTTTATCAATTTGCAGTGCCAAGTCCAAAACCCTCCTGCATGCAGAGCCCCTAACTAGGGAGTTTACACCCACTTTTGTCTTCAGAGTAAAAAGCCCACCAGAGCTTTTATGACATCAAATTGGGCCAAAGTCCACTAAGAGGAAGATACTGGAATTGTGGAGTGAAAAGCTCAGAAACCAATGTGTTAGGTCCCCTTATTCGTACATCGCCAGCACATTCACATTTTTATGATAGGCGTTCACATTCCGCAGGAAAAGCTCACCAGTGTTCTACAGTCTGACCTGAAAGTTACAATCTCCATTTCCGCTCACATTTCTCTCACTTGTCAGTCTTGTGTGCTGACCTGGGGTGCAGAGTGTCTGACAAAACCCTGTACTTCCCAAACGAGGGTGCCCATCGGAACCCCGTGTGCAACTAGTTTAAAACATCAGGTTCCAAGGGCTGTTAGCAGGAATGCTCAGAGCTGGGGCCAGAGCTGGGGCCAAAACTGGGCCACACTTTGCTCTGAAGCACACAGCAAACTGTGGGTAGGAAGCACGGACTTGTCCCCTCTGGTGGCCTGGGGTTCTCCTCAGCTCTATCACCACTGTGGCCTGAGTTCGATCCCTGGCCAGGGAGCGGACCTACATGGCGTGGCAGACCTCCTGGCTCCCCACTGCTCCCCTCAGCAGTGGGTTTCAGTGGATCTGCCTGTTCTGCTCCCCACTCTGTCTCTGGTGACTCCTTTCACCCCGCCCACCTCTGGACTATACCCCAGCTCTTGTGTGCATAAATAAATATCTTTAAAAAAAAAAAACAAGCAGCATTGACTTGTAATCCTATTCCTACCCAAGATTTAATGTGCTTTATTTTTTAAAAAAAGATTGATTTTATTTATCTATGCATACAAGAGCTGGGGCCTAAGCCAGAGGTGTGGGGGTGAGAGGATTCACCAGAGACAGAGTGGGGAGCAGAACAAGCAGATCTACTGAAACACACTGCTGAGGGAAAAATTGGGTGAGGCAGGAGAGGTCTGCTGCACCATGTGGGTCAGCTCCCTGGCCGGATATCGAACTTGTGCTGCAGTGGCTGCTGATAGCTGCATAGTGCTAAGACTTAACCCCTTGCACCACCAGAGAGGCCCTAATGTGCTTTGTTCAGAAGAATCTTATTATGGTGGGTTCTTAGTACAGCTAACAAAATCTAAGGAGAAACTACTGAGCTTAATTTTACCTCTCAACACGACCATTTGCTTCCTGATTTGTTTCTTAATTATTAATGTATTGAATCACGTTGTCATTCAAACATTAACAGAGTCCCTATGAATTCACACCACAGTTTTTCCTCTACAGGATCATTAAAAAGTATATTTTCTGCAGTTATGAGTAATCATGGCAATTAAAGGAATTAAAGAAGAGAAGTCATTTTTTTAAAATTAAAGTCCTATCATATTATCATCGCTGAAGAGTGAAAATGAAACAGGGGTGATGTCATGGCACTGTGTGAGGTCAGGGAGTTAATCATAACTCTCAGCTCAAACATCATCAACTGAACAGGTTGTCCAAAACTTCAACACCTTCCACTTTCTAAAAATTAAAAATCTGCTAGGATCTCAGAGGTTTCCAGACATGCATTTGAAGAATCTTCACGTTCTGTTTCACATTTCATCTGAGATAGGCTTTGGATAAGAGGATTGAATTTGCTCACCCGGCTCAAAGCAAATTTATCTGCTTTGCAAGTAAACTTCACAAGATCAATTCTGATGCACTTACACTATGATGCAAATGCTTCACTTTTATTCAGGTTTCAAATTGTCTTAAGCCTCTATTAAACCTCTTAAGGAAAACATTTTTCCTTAAATACATTGGAGCTGATGCCCTGGTGTTTGTTTTAAGCTTACCTCCTGAGTGTGAAATACTCTAATCCCCAGTGCCATGTACAGAGAATCATAATGTGATCAGGATTCTCATCTCTCTGGTTCTGGTTTTACTTCTGGTGTATAAGTATAGACGTATGAGTCCATATAAGCAATGTAATAAGACTAATGGTGCAAAATGAGCACCGCGCTGATCCAACGCCCCCCCCCCCCACCTGCAGCATGGAAGGCATGAGGAAGAACACGAGAATGCATGGCCATGGTGCTCTCTCTCCAGGCAAGATGAACACCTGTTTTAAAAAATGACCAAGAGCCAATGGCACTGGCAGACTACTGCAAACAAGGATAAATGGGATAAGTGTGAAATCACACAAGGGCGGAAAAGGCAAGAAGTGAAAGCAGGAGTATCCTAAAAAGGAGAAAATAGAAGCAACACCAGAAAGAAAGGAGAGCAGCGGCCGTGAGGGCCACTAAGATACTCAGGTTGTAGCCTGTAGCTTGTGAACGACCAGGTCCCTGAAGTTTTTGAGCAGGAATGTAATATAGTTACATACTAGAGTAATAGAGTTCTGTTTATTTTAATTATTTATAGCATACTTACACTATAAATAATAATAGGGCTAAAGAATAAACACACATTCATTCTTATAAGAGGAAACAGACTACAGATCAATTGTTTAATCCTAGATTATCACAAGCAGCATAGTGTGATCTCTATAGATAACACCTGATATTTCTTATTACATAGATGATCATGAAATAATATTGGTAAACAATGTCATATTAAAGATATATATAGTGTATAATTATATCTTTATAGATTGTATATGTAATATATAGCATTATATATTGTATAGTATAATAGAGTTATATATACTATATAATACTCTATATTAACATTATATAGTATTATATATGATATAATATAAAAATGTAATATAATATAAAAATAAAAAATATATAAAATAATATAATATATTATTGTATTATTATATATTAAAGATATAGACATATATTACATAATTATATATTTATATATTGTGTATGTAATATATAGTATTATATGATATTGATATATATTACATATATGCGTATATGCCTTTGCTAGGTAAGTAGAGTGGGGGTAGGCTTGGATTTCATACAGTTGTGTGTGTGTGTGATGTGTGTCTGTGTGCGATGTGTCTTTTCTATTTTCTTTTGCATGAACTCTCTTATGCAGGGAGAGTTTAAGATGTTTACAGGATCGCAACCCTAAAAGTGAGCCCGAAAGGTCCTGTGTGATGACTGACGGGTTCGTGTGGGGTGACCCTCACGCTGGCAGCACAAGTCTGGTTGCTAGATAAACACAGGCCGAAGGCTCCTGCCTTGGTGATTTGCAGCAAAGGTATTTACAATTCTGCTTTCACTAAGTATGACACATCAAAATGACTTGGCAAGATGGAGAACAAAAATTAGATTCGGATGACAAATAATAACCTAGCACCAGCTGAGCTTCCTCTGGAAGGGATATTATGAAGCTGAAAAGAGCTTCATAAAAAAACATATCTATGGCTTTAACTTTGGGTAATTTATAGGAAAAAGAGGAAGACAGAGTTATCTCTGACACCTCAGAGTGAACATACCAAAGTGAAGTGTTCAGCTCCCCTTTATTTCTATCTTCAGTCTGACCAGTAACACACATTATACTGAAAGGACATAAAATTTATTTACAAAATTTCTCTTATGATTCATTACTTAATATAGAAATGTTTTAAAAATTGATATCTGCTTAAATGGAATCGTATTCACACAAAAGATGGTCAAGGAGTTGAATAGTTCTGAAGGCTTAATAAGAATTTTTTCCTTTATGCTTTGTCTGTATTCACAAAAACATTGTATTTTTGAGTCTGTAGATTCTTCCATACATGCTCTGAAGTTCAGCTTCCAGCATAGATCAGTCTTTGACTTTAGAAGGAACTCAAGTTAAAATGATGCCAGTGGCCTAAAAGATAAGGGTGCACATGCTAAGCTTGAAAGGTTCTTGAACGAAGATTAAGAACATAAGTCCTGATTTTAAGAACATGTTCAAAAAGTACTTGGAGTTGGAGACAGTGATGGATAATTGAGAACAGAATCTAATTACAATGCATCAGCGTGTTGGGAGGAACTCTGATCATTACTTTTTAGACACCTGCATACGAGCCACTAAATACTTTCATTTCATTCGCTCCTACAGTTACACACCCAGATCAAATCCAGTAAATGGTGACACAAAACAATTGAGGTTTGTTCACTGAATTCCAAAGATTGGTAGGCAAAACACTTCGGTCAGTACAGACTCTTTGAGAGAAACCATATATTAACAACTGCAGCCTCTCAAGGGGGTATTAATTTGGCCACAGACTCTTCCTGCTGCTGTAAAATACTAAGCAATAGTCTATGCCTAAACCCAGAAGCATGTCCTGAAGATAGATGAGATACATCTGATCATTGTGATGACTGTTTTATTTGAGTATTCAGTGGCTTTGAATGTTTTAATAATATACCTGTGCCCAAGTTTCACAAGACCAATGTGGGAGCAAGTGGGGAAAGGGAGGAACATGCCTGACTCCACAAAAGAAAATGAGAAGGATGGCTTGCTGCCAGATGACAGAACAAGCTAGACTTTAGGATGATTCTGTAAGGAGTACAGTTTCCCCACTGTGGACACATTGAAAGAAAGACTAAAAGTTAGTATGATCCAGAGGAGTTTTGTGCAGGAATTCCAGAAGCGCCCCCAGCAGCTGCATGTGTGTGAGATGGAGCCCGTGTGCAATCACGTGTGTGAAATGGGACCTGTATGTATCCACCTCTGCTGAAGTGGTATTCGCAGTTCTCACCTTCAGTTGTGTGGAAACCTTTCTGATGAAGAAGTATGGGATGACCCAGCTGAGCACTACTATGACGAACGTGATAAAGGAGACGGGATTTTCCACTGTGGCATTTCAGGCATTGGTTACAAAAACGTGTTCATCTGGTGACTTCGTGTGGGAAAGGATGCAGTGTGCTGATAATCAAGGGCCCCTCTATTGTGACAGGAAATGTTTCATTACTTCAGACCTGAATGAAAAACAGCTATAACAAAGTCTGGGCAGTTCAGCCCCACTTAGCAATGATGCACAAGCTTTCACACTTTTGGAGGGATGAAATATGGCACCTCAGATGGCCAGGAAGCAAATTGTGTTCACTGTATTCACATACTATGAGAGCGCCTCAATGCTGGATTTGACTGTTCATGAAAGCATAGCAACAAGAAGAAATTTGGGGATTGTAATAGCCATGTCTTTCTTGAAAATCCCACAAATGAAGAATACTTTAAGATCAGTTGCCTGGAAATCCCATCATCTCTTTTCTCATCAAGGAAGTCATTCTAGTCATCTTTCACTAACTAACTTCTAAAAGACATGAATGAAAAGACATGTATGGAATATAACTACACTGCAACATTTTTGTGGGTTTTTTTCCATTCAGCTTTAGACTCGTTCTCATTATCTTATGATCACAGCTTATTTAACTAACAGAAAAATTATTTAATATGAACGATGTATATGTAAACATATACATAGATCACAGAATTTGAAGCTTGCTTATGTATTTTTATAATGCAATTTTGGAAATGACAAGGGAAACCATTGACAAGATGTTAATATTTTTCATAAGCGTGGCTTCTTTAGATCAGACAATAAAGTGCCGTTTCATATTAGAGTCAAATGGAATTTGTTCTCTTTCTACATCTAAGGTTGACAATGAGGAGATCCTGTTCTGTAACCACATGGTCCCCAAGGCTTGAAACTGTGGCTGCTATGTCAGCCATCTGGCCACCTGATCAAAATTACCTGTGGAACTTTTGTAGATAAACATATAAACAAACAGGGCCTGTGGGTTGAATGCCGGACTGTGAAGCATCTGCAGCAGGAACAGTCAAATCCAGCATTGAGGCGCTCTCATAGTATGTGAATACAGTGAACACAATTTGCTTCCTGGCTGTCTGAGGTGCCATATTTCATCCCTCCAAAAGTGTGAAAGCTTGTGCATCATTGCTAAGTGGGGCTGAACTGCCCAGACTTTGTTATAGCTGTTTTTCATTCAGGTCTGAAGTAATAAAACATTTCCTGTCACAATAGAGGGGCCCTTAGTACCAGCACACTGCATCCTTTCCCACATGAAGTCACCAGATGAACACGTTTTTTGTAACTGCACACCACAGGCAGTGAGTTCGATCCCCAGCCAGGGAGGGCCCCTACATGGTGCAGAAGACCTCTCCTACCTTGCCAGCTTATCCCCTCAAAAGTGTATTTCAGTCAATCTGCCTGTTCTGCTCCCTGCTCTGTCTCTGGTGAATCCTTTCACCTCCCGTGACTCTGACCTGTACCCCAGCTCTTATATGCATAAATAAATAAATCTTTAAAAAAAAAAAACCATTGACAGAGCCCTCAGGAAGAAATGTACCTGTCATATTTTAATCTTCTGAGAGAATCCCAACACTATAATGAGCAAAAATAACAAAATTTCTAAATTCTACCTTTTTAGTACTAGTTTGACACACACATAGTAAATGTCAGATACATCCTGTACATACTGAAATGAGATCCCCCAATCACATTTTTGGTATTAAGGGAAAATAATCAATGAATTTGAGTGATCACCTAACTGTAATCTAGTAACATGGCCCTCTGACTGATGTCCATTATATAGCAACTTTGTAGTCACATAAACTTTCTAAGTTAACTCATCACTTCTTAACCAATCAGCACTTGCAAATGGTATACTTCTCTAGCAACTTCAGAGCGTTAGAAAATGCAATTACAAGCCTTGATTAGAGAGAACCTGTCGTGTGTGTGTGTGTGTGTGTGTGTCCCAAAATTTTGGTCAATTAATTTTAGAAAATGAGTCTGGAAGGAAATTCCAGACTTACCCTTCTTCACCTCCCTTTCCTTACTTGCAGGGTTAAGGAAGGATATGTAGCATGCCACTGAGTACTGATAACTAAAATCATAGCGACTGTTGCAAGTAGAGGAAATCTGCAGAGGTGTTCATGCTCAAGCATGACGGCTGCTAAGCGTTACACTGGGGTGAGTCTGTTCATTTGATGCTGTAAAGTCCCAAAGACTAAAATATGTCACATGTGATAGACCTTCAGACTGTCTTACATTATTTAGTGGCAAACTCAGTAAGTTCACTTGAACACCTGCATCAAATGAATTTTTACCAACATGAATTGAGGTATTTGATGTGCAAGTCAGCCAGTTGAGAATATTACTAGGATTTTTAAATTGCAACCAAAAAATAAACATCTACATCACACCTTCAAATACTTATGTTAGAACCATTGTTACTGGGTAGCTCTCAAGATTTCTAGCTTCTCTGGATTTCTAAATAAAATTTAAGTTTGGCAGACTGGAAGAAGAGCATACATGACTTACGTTACAAATATAACTTTATTTTAATAGTCTTATGGTTCAGACTTTGGTAGCCTTCCAATATTACTCATTTGGAAAAATAAACTTTATATCACAGTTTAAGTGGTGCTAAAATATAATTTTATACTAATGCTAGACTTATCTAAAGATCTTTTTGTAATTGAACAGTAATACATGCATCTCTTTTTTGGTTAAATGTTTGGGAAAATTTGCAGGAGATGTCAATTCTTTTTTCAGGGATCCAGGAGCTGCAGGAGAGGAATTTAAAGGGAATATATGTTCAGGGAAAAGGGTAACCTAAAGAGGATAAATAATGATACACTTTCAGTTAGGGTGAAGGTAAGTGCTAAGTGGTAATGAATTACCCAGAGTTTGGTATAGCTGCTTTTCGCTCAAGTCTGAATTAAGGAAATGTGCTCTATCATTTTCTATTTGCAAGTTCCATTTTCAGCAATATGGTGGTTATCTTAAAGAAAAACTTTCTACCTAAATACACACAGAAAGGCAGGATAAAATGTACTATATATATATATATATATATAGTTTGCTAGAAAAATAAGTAAATGGCAAAATGGTAGACCCCAAACTCTGTCCCCCTTAAAATATTGACAATTAGATGTGAAGACTAGAAATAAAACACCACCAATAAAATGTTGTCATTTGTAACAACATGGATGAAATTGGAAAATATAATGCTCAGCAAAATAAATCAGAAGGAGAAAGCAAATAGCAGATGGTCTCACTTATATGCAGAATATAGAGAAACATAACAAAGGGTTAGTCAAAACCAAGCAAACAATAAACTCTTACCATCTGACTACAAAACTAAGGCAGCCAGTGGGGGAAGATGGCAGTGTAGGGGAGCAATGGGTCCAGTGGAATATGGTGGAGGATTTTGGAAGCTTTGGTGCTGGGTATGGTGTGCAAATATACATTTGTGGACGTATGACTGTCTAGAGTGTAAGCCAACTTTACCTCAATAACATAGTCTGAAAAATAAAATTATAATAATAAAGTATCATGAGAGATTACTATGAACAATTTACACCAAGGAAAACAACAATCCAGAAAAATGGATAGATTCACAGATACATACTACTTAACAACTCTGAATCATAAAGGAAGTTTGAACAGACTAATAATGAGTAAGAAGATTGAATAAGTAATCAAAAATCTCTCAAAAAAAAAATCTCAGGACCAGATGAACTTATAGTGGGCTCTATAAAACATTCAAAGAAGTATGAATACCAATTATTCTCAAAATTCTCTAAAAAAAATTGAAGAGGAGGGGGCAGTCCCAAATTCATTTTACAACCAAGAACTACCCTGATAGCGCAGTAGACCTCTCCTGCCTCGCCCGCTGCTCCCCTCAGCAATGTATTTGAGTCGATCATCCTGTTCTGTTCTCCATTCTGGTGAATCCTCTCACCTCCCACAGCTCTGGCCTGTACCCTAGCTCTTGTATGCATAAATAAATCTTTATTTAATTGTAATTAGACAGATAGAGAAAGACAAATACCATAGGATCTCACTTATATGTGAAATCCAAAAAACATTTGAACTCATAGAAACGGCATAGCATGGTAGTTTCCAGGGAGTGAAGAACAGGAGAAATGGGGAAATGTTTGTCAGAGAGTACAGCCTACATAACTTTCACTACGAGATGAGTTATTTTCAATGATCAAAGTTGTACAGCCTGGTGACCACAGTTAACAGGACAGTATTATACAATCAGAAGTTTCTCTGAGACTCAACTTTTAAGTACTGATAATATGGTAGATATTACTTTTTCAAAATGACTGCTGCATCTCTTTTCCATATTATTTTGGTAGAAGGAACCCATTGCCTGCCCATAGTTGGTCTGCCCAGATACATGACTTGCTCTGACCAATGATAAGAGTAGGAGAGATATGAACTATATCTTAGAAGTGAGTTTATTTAACCTTAAAACTTCCCTTGCTTTGTTTTCCATCTTTAATTTAGATGATGTAATTGTGTTCATTGTTCATATTTGTATAAAATCCTGATTTCCTGTACATGTTTATATTGGGATCTTCTTATGATACTTCAAGATGTCTCAAAACTAAGTCTCCTTTGCCTTGAGATACCAGTCTTCCTGGATCACTGACAGTTATTGTCATAAGCTCTGCAATCATCACTGAATGGGTATGACCATGATGAAAGCTATCTACATCTCAAAGAAAGACATAGATTCAGGCACATACACAAATATTTCTCTCCTCCCGTCAACTTCCCCACTGACATGACTAATTCAAATCACTATCACTCTGCTTCTCCTCTTACAATAGTTAACTCCCCAGCAATTCACAGTACAGCTTTCTCCCCACCAGTCAGGCATTTGTGTGCCACACCCCGCCTTTAATTTTGATGCGTCGTGGATGTTCCTTTTCCATTTGCTCTTACACATGAGCTTCTAATGCTGACACTGGTTTTCTCAGGTTGTTCATTTATTTCCCTGTTTGTTACAAGCATGTCAAAAATCATTCAAGTGGGAACCATACTAACAAAGGGTTAGTCAAAACCAAGCAAACAATAAACTCTTACCATCTGACTACAAAACTAAGGCAGCCAGTGGGGGAAGATGGCAGTGTAGGGGAGCAACGGGTCCAGTGGAATATGGTGGAGGATTTTGGAAGCTTTGGTGCTGGGCATGGTGTGCAAATATACATTTGTGGACGTATGACTGTCTAGAGTGTAAGCCAACTTTACCTCAATAATGTAGTTTGAAAAAATATAGAGAGGTATCATTTCAGTTTGTGTCACATATGAGTATAAAGAAAAGTTAGAGATTGAAGGCACACAGTCTCCATTCCCTTGAAATCTGCTTTCCAAATCAGAGCTGGAATTGAAATCATTAAGCTTCTGCCCCTCAGTAATAAAGGAAGAAAATGCCCATGATGCAGCCAGAGCGCAGCCAGAGCACAGCCAGAGCCTCCTATAGCGGCCAGCGTCGGTAGGTGCCAAGCATCTGTTACGACTGTAAAGGCCAGGGAGGGCTGCCCCTCAGGACCCCAGATGGCCTGGCATCCATGAGCAATTCTGGGAGGGGGGTCTCTAGAAATGTCCTTGTGGCTGTCACCATGCCACTGATTAAGCAACTTCTGCTGTTAGTTTTGGGTCAACTTTTTGTCTGGTCAGAGACGGAAAACTGTATTTTTAACAATCCTAGGAATACATATTCTTGGGCTTGAAATGGAAAGGAAAATAAAAATTTCTGAAACTGGAAATTCCATGTATTTTACAGAAAGCTGATTTTCTGGGTTAACCTTCTGCTGCAGGGGCCTTATTAAATCGGACACCTTCACGAAGCTGTCCTTTATCGTTCCATTCTTTGAATGCCAGCAAATCAGGAAGAGCCAGCACGCAAGCAGTCACAGCTCCAGTCAGATCCATCTCATCAAGCTCCTAAGACTGAAGTTGTCTCTCACTAAGGGGCAAGCTCATCGGGGATAGCCATAGACTCGTCAGAGCATCCAAGGGTACTTAGCCATAGATGATTCATAAACTCCAAAGTTTAGAGGAAGAGAGCCTGGAATCACCTCATGCTCTCAGTTTACAAATCAGAAAGTTAATGGCACAGAGGGCAGCTGTTGTGTTGACTCCCTGGTGCCCCTTTTCTGTCCTTCTGGGGACAGACTTGACTTTCCTGGCAATTAAATGGTATGTGGAGCACCTCACTCTTGACCAGCCCTCACCACTGGAGGGGTATGTTTAGCAAACTAAGAGCCTCCCCTGTGGAACCTGAATTGGGAGTCGCTTCTACCCATTGTTGCAAAGCGAGAGCACAGCAGTTCCTGATTCGGTGACTTGAAGCCACTCTCTTCCCCAGCCTGGTTGCTTGCTTCTCCCTTTGGTTCTGTGACATGTCAAATAGCTTTCCAAAAAACTCACTCTGCCTTGTTCCCAATGAACTAACTCTTGCTTAAGTTAGCCAGAACAGCTTTTTGTTTTTATAACCAGAGAACCCTATAATTCAGAAAACTTGTCAAAGGTAAGGAGAAACATCTCCTTTGTTCACTCGGCCACACTGCACACTGCTTAGGGCTGGTTTTATAACCAGGCAGAGCAGGTGGCCAGCGATGATGTGTAAACAGTGCCCTCATACAACCAGAATTATGCTTTTAACTCAGTAACTTTACCTGCAAAGCCACCAATTTAGAACTACGGGTGGTCCCCTAAAATGAGGCTGTGATGTATTCAATGTCAAGTAGATGGCTTACTCCAATAACTAACAAAGATGACCTTGGCTAGAAAGAAACACGAGTGGGACATGGGAAGAGCAGGGCAGCGTGGAGGCTGGACACCATGATGGAAAGTGGGACAATAAGAAGTTCCATGAGGATGCCTGGTGCCGGGGGGATGGGGGGAACAACCCCCTGTGTCCCCGTGGCTTGGGTGTCATCTCCTCCCTGACTTAACATCTCACCAGATCTTGTGGAGATGCTTGAAGACACGATAGGGCCTTATGTCTCCAGTCCTTCCCAACAGAGACCCACCCCCATCTAGTTTGAAAACAGATTTTGTCATCACCCCACTGCCTTATCAGTGTTTCTCCCCCAAACTACAGGGTAAAACCAAAATGCTCAGCATGACCTGGGTGATGCTGCTTTTCAACCTGTTCTTGCCCTGCCCCCATCCACTCACATTTCAGCTCTAATTAACCACTTGTCTTTTCGCACACCTGTTCCACGGCTCTGCCTTTGGACATATTTCCTCTCCAGAATGCCCTTCCTGTACATTCTCCTGAACTCACACTAGTCCCACTATCTCCAACAAGATCCCCAGGACCTCTAGAGAAACGAGGTATCTATTTGCTGCTCCCTTATAATATCCTAGAATTTACATCTTGTCTACGATGCAGCTGGCCTTGAACAACATGGGTTTGGATGGCCTAGGTCCACTTAAACTTTGGAAGCAAAGTTTACGGTGTCAGTAAATACAGCTGAGTTCTGTAAATACACTTTCTCCTCTTTAGGATTTTCTTAATTACATTTCTATTCTCTTATTCACTTTGTTGTGAAAATACAGAATACAACACATAGAGTATTGCTGACTGTTATCGGTAAGGCTTTTTGTCAACGGCAGGCTATTAGTCGTTAAGTTTTAGGAGTCACAGTCAGTTATTACGAATATTTGTTCAGGGGTCAACTGAATACACAACACACTTTTTATTTATGTTTCTAGATCTGCATCTTCAGGGCTTTGGACTGTACCATTTATCTCTGGTGCTCAGGACCAAGAATATAGTGGCTTCCTAATAATAATGTTATTAAATGAAATTCAGTATTCAAAACTCAACTTCATCGTCCATTTTTTTTAAAAAAGTGTATCACCACTATTCTTTATCCATGCAATCAGCCCTCATGCTGAACTCTTCGCTGTCCTTCTCCCTCTTGAAGCATTCTGCACGCACTGCGTGTCGAGCACACTAACCAACGAGTTACAAAAGTTTCTGTACCACAAGGAGAAGTGATTCACTGCTTCACCCTTGCACAAGCTTTTGAGAGACCATGAGTTTTCATGACCCGCAGCAAAACCCTGGTCATTAGAGTTTACGGACTTGAACTTTGGCTTATTAAAAATAGTAGTAAGTTATTATGATGTCCATTTGCTGTAGGAACCAAATCCTCTGGATTTAGTGATAAAAGCTTTAGATGGTAGCGCATACCTCAAAGATAGGAACATCGCTGCCATAAAATTATCACCTTAGCCTTGGAAGGGGGAACAGGCCTAAATCGGGACTGGGGGGGATTAACTTGGGGGAAGGCAGGAGCAGCTGGTAGGCATTCTAGTTGAGCACATAGTATTCAGAGTTTAAGATTAGCATGTCAGAGACCTTCCTTAAAACCACAAGCTCCTTTCACTCTTTTCAACAGCTGAGGCCTCCAGCTGAGAGACAGAATACCGGCCTATCTCAGAATATTTCCTTGCTCATTGATTGATTTTTTTCTCTAGTGCTGTTGGGAAGTGGCGAAAAATAGGCACTCTTATACACGACTACAAGAAATGTGAATTGCTGCACATTGCTTTTTTTTGGACAGCAATCTGGCGATTTCTTTTAAAATTAGAAATACACACACCCTTTGACCCAGCTACCCAACTCCTAGGACCCTAGCCCACGGAAATAAAGGCACGAGCGTGCAGGGAAAGAACAGAGACGCCATTCAGTCAGCACGCACACAATGTGGCAGTCAGCGTCTGCTCTGACTGGCCTGTACCTGTGCCACACCGGCTGTTAAATATTTGTCATGCCACCTCTGCATATATAAATAAAATTTTACATACATGAGATTTTTTTAAATTATGAGCACTTTTTTCCTTACAAACCGTGTGTGTGCCCACGTGCCTTGCTTCCTTCCACCTACTTTGCCCCCATATCATTTATTTTGTTTGCATATCCTATGAATATATACTAGGTTTCTATATTGCACCCCTAAGTGACGTGCACACTTAGGCATGTAAAATTTTGGAAGGCTCATTGTTGGCAAAATGAGGAGGCCATACTAGGACTGTCCTTCCACATCTTGCTTCTGTCTCCATGTTTAGAAGTCACTCCAGTGAAACTAGAAACTCTCATGCATTTTAATTTTCCCTTAATAGTTACGGTCCAGATGTATCATGATGTAATAACTATTCTCAGATTGATGGCACATGCACCACTTCCTTCTTTTATTTCTGCTGCATTTAAAATCCTTGTGCCACCAGAAAGAGGGGATCCTCCGAGGTTGAGGATGTGACCATCGTCTATGAGTCCTTTGAAATTTGTATTTCTCTGACTTGCTCTTTCCAATTTTTATTATTTTTGTCTTTTTAGTATCAGTAGGAAAGAGTTTTCAATATTTAAATATTGTTTTCTCGCATTACAGAAGCGATTCTCACTTTCCTGTTTACCACCAATCTTGCTTGTAGGCTATCTTACCGCACAAAAAATTCTTATCTCTCCCATAACCAAAATATCAGTCTTTCATTTTATGACTTCTAGGTTTTCCATCTCGATGGAAAAGTTCTCACCCAAGGCGGAAGGTGGGGAGGAAAGGGGGACGTTCTCATCCTAAACCTTGACAAGCTCTTTAAAAATTTTGCCAAAGAGTTTTGAATTAATTTTGAAAATTACAACCATGTAAGAAGGATTTGACCTTACTTCTCTCTTAAATGAGTAAGGGGGGAGGGTAAGAGAAGAAGTAAAAGAGAAAAATAATTTCTGGGCTTTCTCTGCAGTCTTAATCATCTCTTTAAAGCTGTTCCTACAGTTTACCACTTGGACCTTTAAAGAAAAAGTTTACTGACAATACTCGATTTAAGTCATCATTAATGTCCTTGCAAAAATGTTATAGTTTTACTCAAAAGTACCTTGTTAAAACTATTTCTAGGTATTTTCTAATCTTGGTTATAGTGGGGTTGTTAGAATAGCATGTTATTCCCCCAACTCTATCTCTGACCGATTATTATTATATGTAGGATAAGTACATTATGCACCAGGACCTGTGTGAAGCCCTTCTTACAAGTCACAGCTTATTTCCTCTCCACGCAGCCTCCCAAGTGCAAGCAGCAGCCTTCCATAGATTGCATCGACTCCTCTCCACGGCCACTTATAAATAATGATGGTCCTAGGTTTTAAGTTTTCCTAAAGTTTCACATTACATGTGGAACTGTCTAGCACACCTTTTAAGTGCTAAGCTACTGGGTATGTTTGTTTTATCATTACTCCTTACTCCCTGGGATATGCTGAGGCTGCCTTTTTACATGCTCAAGTTTGGCAAATATTCTATGACTGCACAAAGTGTGTCTTCAGTGTTCTCAGGATTCTATATGTAACTAGGAGTTTGAGGATATTATATAATTCAGTTAAACACAGGATGAAAGGGTATTGAGCAGATTTGCCTGAAAGTAGCTAGAAGGATGGGAGGAGACTACTGGTGTCTGGGACACTCCATGCAGTCTCTCAGGGAGCAGAAAGCGCTAACGCTCCACTCCGGGAACAATGACAGCTCTGGCAGGGTCCCCACCCCGCCAGGCCCCCCACACAGTGGGCGCCATGCCGCTCTGCAACTCCAGGGCTGAGGAAAATCATTGTGGAATGAAAAGGCTCCAAAACCATTCAACGAAGACTATCTTTGAGTTGTTGAATTTAGCCCATGAAATACATTACAGTCACGTGCTCAATATTCTACTACTGTCACCGCACTTCGCATGCTTAGTTTTCACCTCCATTGCTCTCTGCTAAAGAAAATGATTCCTAAGTACTTCAATCCATTACATTTTATTGCCCTCCAGCTCAGCAGCTCCTAAGTAGCTTGATTCTCGTCACATAGAAACCACGTCAGCAGCACCCACCCGCCTCCGATGCCACCACTCCCCTCAGCTCCTCTGGGTCTCACTAGTGTGAAGTGATGGATCACGTCCCCGTGATAAAACTCTGGCTGCTCTCAGGGGGAGAGCACAATAGGAATATGATTAAATGGCCTTTTGCAAACAGCACCGTTTTAAATAGAGGGAAAGGATTTCTGCAGGGCAGCTAATACCAGCTACATACTGTTGCATGCAACAAAACCTGGAATTTGAAGTGATGAATGACGACAACAAGAAGAATCTGCATCACTCCAAGGCTATTTTGGAAACCTTTACAGCCTCAGCATCTGTATTTCTTGAGCAAATGGCCATAAGGTAACTAGCAGGCTTATTATCAAGATGCTCCCCTCTCCTGGAACTGCAGAGTACCAAATCTGGGGGTGCTTCAAATGTTAACTAGACCAGTGACTCAGAAGCTTAATATCAGAGAGATTTTTGTGGAGACCAGCAACGGAACTAGTTAAAGCAGAACATTTAAGCCAAGGAGAAGGCCCTTGGTTTTTAACACACCCAGAGCATAGAGAGAGCTGTGAACCATCAGAAGAAACCAGCCAACGATAAGATAATTGCAAGCAGATGGGTCTGAAACTACTGGTGGGATTTGGAATTGTGGATTTTATCAGGTGGTAATTTGTTCTGGAACAAATGTCAATCAGTGAACTGTCCCATTCCAAAAACCAGGATTGATGTCTATGGTCTGCCAAAATATCATAGGAGAACAATTATTACTGAGACAGTAACCACTCGCTGGAATAAATGGAATATTCTGGGAATGAGTTGTTCTGTTTAAAGAATACTAAGTGGCAAGCTGAAGGTTATCCAGAAGACCCCTGTCATCCTCATCTATATTTTTGGAAACGACTTTATGGGATTTTCCGTATCGCGTGGTGAACGGGGTGGCGTTTCTTCTGGAAAGAAGCGGGGCGGTGCAGAACCTGGTGTCGCACGCGGAACTCGGGAGTGGGGTCCGCGTCAGCGGCCGGCCCAGCTCCCCATCCAGCTCCGCACGGCCCAGCCCAGGCGGCACCGCTCCGCCGGACCTAAGCTCGAGGTCCCGTGACGATGAGAATGGGACCCTCTGAGAGGCCATACCGCCTGGCGGCACTGCAGTGGCTGCTTAAAACATGTTGTTTGTGCTGCATTTCCATTTCCTCCAAAAGCAGAATGAGGAGCAGTGAACTGGGATGAGGGTGACGGCCGGTGTCCGAAGCAGTGGTTCTCAGCCCACGGCCATCTTTCAGGACTTTGGTAAGTTCTGAGATACTTGCAGATGTCATCACTAGAGGGGTACTAGTAGGTAGAGGCTGGGGTGCTGAGAAATCCCCTAAAATGACCAAGACAACCACTCTCCCCTCCCTGAAACAAAGAATTTTCCAGCCCAAGATGTCAACTGTAATCTAATGGAGAAACCCTAAAGTCTCCTTACTCATCTCTGGTTCTTTAGTGGATCATCACGAAAAGCTAATTGAAAGAAAGAGACCGTCTTGGGGGTTGGGGGAGAGGTAAAGTTGAAGAGTAGGAAAGGGACACTTTTTATTTCCCAAGAATAAGTGAATGATGGAGAGTCTCCCTAGTGTAACACTGCCTGCAGGGACCGCCCTCAGCCATCAGGGTAATCCTGATGTTCTCCTGCACTCTCTTTACGAGCAGACTAACTAACTCAACTAAATAACTAACACACACTCCCCAACTTGCAACCAGCAAGTTGCAACGTAAAAGAACGTGATAAATGCGCCTCCCTGGTGGCGCAGCAGGTTGAGCAGCGTACTGTGTGGGAACCATTCGCGGCACAGCAGCATGAGTTCAATCCCGGGTCAGAGAGGGGACCCACAGGGCGCAGCAGACCTCTCCTGCTGTGCCCGCTGCTCCCCTCAGCAGTGTGCTTCAGTCGATCTGCCTGTTCTGCTCCCCACTCTGTCTCTGGTGGATCCTCTCACTTCCCCCGACTCTGGCCTGCACCCCAGCTCTTGTGTGCATAAATAAATCCATCTTTTAAAAAAAAGTGATAAAAGGTAAGACTTACTTCGAACACTGACAAAGCAATAAAAAGGCCACTGAGGAAGAAGAAAGCCCTGAGACTTGGACCAGCGCATCTGCGGGAGCCGCCTTTGCGTCCACGTAGACACAGCCCTTAGCTGCTGGTGCGGCCAGTGCTCCCGGGCCAGGACGCCCGAAGGCAGCGGATCACACAGCTGCGTGCTGCCACGATTTCTGACCTGCTGTCTGCGCCTGTCGAGGAGACCGTTGGAGGGGAACAAGAAACAAGTCGACTAATAGGCATGACATTGGCCCGACCGCTGCGTAACGGTGAGCGCCGTCAGCGCCAGAGAAGTGGTGTCTTAGGGCGAGTCGGGAAGGTTTTCCAGCTTGGGTCTGACGGGGTCCTGGGACTAGATTTCAGGGGGACCCTAAAGGTATGGGTGTGGCTTCTTGTATTACCACTCCCCCACTTCTACACCCACCAGAGGGGAGATGCTTGTGCTGTAAGTGGGGATCTGGGCCCAACAGCACAGCAATGAGTGACCCGAAGAAAGAAAATGAACAAAACCCAAATGCAGCGAGTGGTTTTCTTCTATAAAACTGCCAAGCATTCTTCAAGTGATTTTAAAATAATATGCCAAAAAAAAAAAAAAATGAGGAAGGAGGACTGAAAGAGATACGGTCTCGTCTCTCGTTCAGATTTTCCACTCTCGCTTTATTTGTCGTGAACTTTTAACTCTTTTCCTGGCCATGTCTCAGGGAAGCCTTTTCCCATCTTCCTCACATTGCTTGTCTTCGAGGTTTCTGGACCTCGGCGTACTTTATAAAAGCTCCATGTTTTAAGCCTTCATCAAAAATTCAAATGCCTTGTCTTTTATTTCTTTAGACAGAATTATTTTTTAATGATTTTTTTATTTATGCATACAAGAGCTGGGGTAGAGGCCAGAGAAATGGGGTGAGGGGGGGAGTCACCAGAGACAGAGAGAACGGGCAGATCGACTGAAGCACACTGCTGAGGGGAGCAGCGGGGAGGCAGGAGAGGTCTGCTGCGCCCTGTGGGTCAGCTCCCCACTGGGAATCAAACTTGGGCCTCAGTGGCTGCCGATAGCTTGACAGCGCTGAGACGTAACTCCTTGCGCCACCAGGGAGGGCCCTCTTTAGACAGAATTTTACCTATTTCTCTGTGTGGGCTGACCTTGCGTCCTTCTGCATCTGGGAGGTTTCGTCACCATCAGAAGGACACGGTCCACCCCCGACCCCTGCCCTTGCCTCTCACACAGATCCAATTGATCACACAAGATCTGCTGAAGTGGCTTCCCACTGCGGCCCCCCAGTCCTGGCTACCACCCTAAGCACGTGGCCTTCACCCTCATGCACTGGAGCCTACGTCCGTACATCCACGGAGGACACATTGGCCTTTTTTTCTTTTCAAAAACATAATCAGTTTTAAACAATATGCCAGCATGATCTTCATGTCAACACACTGATTTGGGAAATACAGGCATGATTTATCGAAAATCTAAGGAAACAAGTGCCTGTGTGTCCCTGAATATATTGCAAATATGTGAAAAATTGTTTTAAAATTCTAGGGTTGCTGGAGTTTAATGTGCAGTTTCTTTTTTTTTTCTTTTCAAAAACCTGCTAAATTAAGACGTGAAAGGGAAATTAGGTCATTTAAGCAGTTGCAAGTTTCTTTTAAATTGAACCCATAGGAAAAAAAATGAATGAGTAGTGAATATGGTTACTTATATCCCCAAACAAAACAGGTAGCTACCAACAGAAGTGTGATTTGAAGGATTCCAGAAATGCATATTCACAAAAAATAAATCTTTTAATCTACTGTATGGAACTTTCAATATCATAGAGATTTTTTTAAGTAAACAGTGCCATGTATAGGATACCTGTTAAAATGTAAATACAGCTGGTAAATAAATTAATTCAATGGTTTTGATTATTAAAATATGAACAAGACCAGGGAGTGGGGTGGCAGTGAAGAAGTGAAGCATTTGGATAAGTGTGAATGGGACTAGAAGAACTAACTGCAGCTGAAGGAAGTGAGGCTGGGACTAGATAGTCTGGTTGCAAGAGGTGGACATGTGAAGGGGCTGGATGAATAGGAAGTGAAGGAGGAAGAATCAGGAAAGAAACCAAGAAGGTGAGACCACCGAATGCACAGTTTTCCACAGTCCGGGAAAGTATTATTCTCCCAGCGTTTTCCCTGCCTGACATGGAGATTCTGAGAGTTGCTAAAAAAAGAACACCTTTCTTCCAACTCCCTTAATACTCTGCTTAAACCCAGCTTAGCACAGTGCCTTTCACGTAGTAAGCACTCAATAAACAGCTGATTGATTGATAGTCATTCTCCCGTCAGCTGACATGTCGCCAGGGGCTCTGAAAATGACTAGGGAAATCCTCATGTTGAATGAGAAGGAGACAGATGCATTCTTTGAGCTCAAGGCTTGCAGCCACCAGCTGGGGCACAGACTGGTACAGCAAAGCAGAGTTGCATTTATATAGACCATTAAGATGGATGAGAAGCAAATGCGATCGTACCTCCCCTGGGAGTAAACAGCAACACAACTACACAGCAGAGCTTATGAAATCAGAAAAAATAAAAACCAGATCTAATAATCTTCTGTCACAATTGTGAGCTATCAGGCACTGGGGATGACAGTATTCAAGTGTATTCTAAGTGAACACAATCAAGGAGCAACAAAACTTGGCCTCCTGGAATTATCCACTCAGACCATAGCCCAGCCTCAAAAAAAGAAAGAAAGAAAATGGACCAAGAATCATTAAATTCTAGCTGGTCACATATGGACTCTCAAAGGAATCCTGCTGTTGCTTCAGTGCTATAGCATTATGCTGTTTGGGAAGTTCCACACATTTTTCTCTAATGGTACAAATGGAACTGTAAGCTGCTGTTAGTGAATAAAACCAGATTGCCCTGGGCACAGAGCCACACCAACCCAGGCCTAATGTGTCAACCAGAACTGAGCTTGGTAGGTAGCTCTGCAGAGCAGGGAAGTTATACTAAAGAGATGAGAACCCTGTTGTTTTTCTACGCAGGCAAATCAATCCAAGGACTGAGTTGAAGAAGCCTGTAGGGGGTCCAGGACCAAAGAATAGAGACCATTTAAGAACAGCATTCCAATAATCCAAGCAGGGCAGGAGGAAGAATTAAACTAGGGTGGTAGCAGTACATGTAAGTGCCCGTGAGTGGTAAGAATTCTGATAGCGGGCCTCCCTGGTGGCGCAGCGGGTTAAGCAATGCACTATGAGGCAAACCGCAGCCACTGCAGCATGAGTTCAATCCCTGCCGCTGGCCCAGAAGGGGACCCACATGGCGCAGCAGACCTCTCCTGCCTCGCCTGTTGCTGCCCTCGGCAGTGTGTTTCAGTCAGTCTGCCTGTTCTGCTCCCTGCTCTGTCTGGTGAGTCCTCTCACCTCCCGTGACTCTGGCCTGTACCCCAGCTCTTGTGTGCATAAATAAATAAATCTTAAAAAAAAGAATTCTGAGAGTGCCTAAAGGTGGAGCTAAGAGAATCTGAAAAAGAGGTAGAAAAAGAGGAAATAAGAATAACATTTTTTGCATGAGCAGTTAGACAGAAGTGCCATTTATTGTATGCAAGGTTTAAGAAGAAAACCTGTTGACTATTTTATAAATGAAATGCCTTTTAGACATCTGAATAAAAATATCATGCAGACAAGAGGATTTGCAGTTCTGGATTTGAGAGGTTTTGACCAGAGATGTAAAGTTGGGAGTCACAAGCATATGGGTGTTTAAACTATGAGACTCGACAAGATCATATAGGACAAAGAGCAGTTTCAAGAACAGGCCAAGATGCAAACCTTAGTCATACTGATGGATGTTGCTAGAGGATGCACATGAGGAGACCTTCTGGAACATTGATTCAGAAAGGACCAAGTGAACATTGTTAGACATGGCACTTTCCCTAGATAAAAACATAAAATTGTTAAAAACTCTGGTAGCTTCCAAATAAGTATTTTATTATTTATAATATCTACATGGGGAAAACTGAATAAAGAAATGATTATTCTTTGGATAATTGTTAGACATTACTCTTTAGTTTAGTCAACGCAGAATCCTTGCCACTTCAAACATTTTTAATTCTACCTTTTAAAAAAAGAAATCAAATTTCGCTTAGCATAGACCTCGAGTCTCCATAGCCAAAAATCAAAGGCTTGATCTGTTCATTTTCTGGTTAATTTGAGTAGTTCAAATTGCGAAATGTTTTCACTGTGACACTTGATGACTATCTGATGATTAATCAGATAGGATTCACCTATGTTTACAAATTTCTGGAAATCAAATATCCATTCTATGTGATTTAGAAATTGGAGGAATTAGAACAGGTAGCTTCGGACAGATAGAAAAGTTTTCATCTCTTTGAGGTTAATGTTGGATGGATGGATAAATGGATAAAAAAAGACGTGAAGATGTCTCACCCAAACCTCCCTAATGGTTAGTGCTCAGGCTCCTTTCGACTCCATATAAATTTTAGATTTTTTTCTATTTCTGTAAAAATTGTGGTTTAATCATTACACTGAATCTGTAGATAGTTTTGGATAGTGTGGACCTTTAAACTATATTAAGTCTTTGTTTCATAAGCAGCAAAAACAAAAATAGACAAGTAGGTGTTAACAAACAATAAGCCTCTATACAACATTCTCAACAGAATGAAAAGACAACTTCTAGGATGTGTAAATGATATGTCTGAGAAGGGGTTAATTTCTACAAGTCAAGAGCAAAAAGGCTAGAACCTGATTTTAATGTGAATTAAGAACTCGAACAGACATCTCTTCAAAGAAAGTATATGCACGGTCAGCAGATATCTGAAAAGATGTTCAGTGGCATCGGCTATAAGGGAAATGCAAGCCAAAGTCACAATGAGATAGCACCTCGGATCTGTTCTAATGACCAGCAGTGCTTGTCAAAAACACCAAAGACAAGAAGTGTGGGCAAAGATGTAAAGAAATCAGAACCCTGGATGCTGTCCATTGGAATGCAGGATAATGAGTTGCTATAGAAAAAGTATGGACCATTGTCAAAAAATTAATAATAGAACAACCATATGATCCAACAATCCCACTTCTGGGTATATGCCCAAAAGAAATGAAATCAGGATCTTGAACAGACATTAGCACTTCAACGTTCATTGCAGGGCTATTCCTATTAGCCAAGATGTGCAAACAGCCCTAATGTCCACTGACAGCTGAATCGATAAAGAAAATGCCATTACACATACAATGGGATATTATTCAGGCTTTAAAAAATAAAGAAACCTTGCAACGTGTGACAAAATAATGAGCCTGGAGGGCATCATGTTAAGTGAGTTGACAGGAAATCACTGCATGATTCCACTACCTGACATGTCTGAAA
This sequence comes from Galemys pyrenaicus, assembly GCA_019455555.1. Classification (NCBI taxonomy): domain Eukaryota; kingdom Metazoa; phylum Chordata; class Mammalia; order Eulipotyphla; family Talpidae; genus Galemys; species Galemys pyrenaicus. The sequence goes on along the minus strand of JAGFMF010011645.1, from coordinate 1,828,130 downwards.
TAGTCAAACAAGAAGCAGAGACTAGAATGGTGGTTTCCAGGCACAGGAGAAAGGAGAGTGAAGCGCCACTCATCAGCCGGTATAATTTTATATCTGCCATGCAAGAAGACGAGGTCCTAGAAATCTACTGTCAAATGCCATGCCTATCCTTGGCAATACTGTATTGTACACTTAAAACTGGACTAACATAGTAGATCTCATTGTGCTGTAGTCGTAACACAATAATTATTTTTTTAATTTTTTAAAGATTTACTTATTTATGCACACGAGAGCTGGGGTACAGGCCAGAGGCGTGGGCGGTGAGAGGAGTCACCAGAGACAGAGTGGGGAGCAGAACAGGCAGATGGACTGAAACACACTGCTGAGGGGAGCAGCGGGGAGACAGGAGAGGTCTGATGCTCCATGTGGGTCCCCTCCCTGGCTGGGGATTGAACTCACACAGCAGTGACTGCAGAAACCCCACAGTGCAGTGCTCAACCCCTTGCACCACCAGGGAGACTCACTCTTTTTTTATAAGATTTATTTATTTATGCATAGAAGAACGGGGGTCCAGGCCAGAGTGTGGAGGGGTGAGGTTGGAAGGATTTACCAGAGACAGAGTGGGGAGCAGAACAGGCAGATATACTGAAACACACAGCTGTGAGGGGAGTAGGGGGCGAGACAGGAGAGGTCTGCTGCACCATAAGGGGTCATCTCCTTGGCGGGGGAATCGAACTAGTGCTACAGTGGCTGCTGGGAGCTTGATCCCCTATATCTTAACCGCTGCGCCACCAAGGCAGTCCCAGAAGTTCTATTCATAAAGGCATTTGCCACTTTCTACCTTGCTCTATACTTAGTTCCCTTGCTAAACCAAGTCCAACTGTGGCTCATTTTATCATCTTAAGTGATAAAAACTGCTTTACCATAGCATGTGCTTAAAAAGACTTGTTTAGTGAAGGAAGCCATGCCAAAGAACTGAACGGAAGGACAGCATCAAACAAAACACTTGCTGGTAGAAAGTAACTTATGCTGGACTTTGGCAAGGCCATGTTCGTTAGCAATAAGTTTTTCATAAGAAGTTTCTTTAACTTTTAAACCATCTTCAGCTAAAACACAAACAAAAATACAAAAACAGACTATCCGTGCTCTCTTTCAAATCAGCAGTCATGAGAGGCAAATACAGGAGACGGTCCACTTTGGAGCCCACACAGCCCACACGACACAGCAAAAATGGTCACAATCACACAACAGCACATTCCTCGGGCACCCAGCACTCCACCTCTACCCAGGGCCTCCTTGAACACAAGAGGGTGGCTTCAGATGGCTAAAATACGTAACCAAGCAGACAGTCCATTTGGTGTAAAGAATACGTGGCCCTGTGCATCTCAACAAGGTCACCAACCTCCACACAAGTCTCGGTAGAAAATGTTACAGCCCTTGGTTCCAGTCTCATTCCTTCTCTGCTGCACCCCTGCCCTGCCCTGCCCTGCCCTGCCCTGCCCTGCCCTGCCCTGCCCTGCCCTGCCCTGCCACTTCTCCTGCCAAGGAGGTTTGCAAAAGGATTTCCTTTCTTCTGTTGTATTTGTTATTTTCCATCTTCTCATATGGAGCAAAGGCTTGAGTTCTTATTTAAAATTTTGTGTTGGACCAAGGCGGCCATTGGTTGAAATGGAACAAAGTGAAAGCCAGTCTGGAAAATGATAATGCTGTTTCCAACTTCTCATCACTGCATATTCTGCTCGTCTGGGCTCCACAAAGTTCTCCAGTTATTTCCTTTTGGCAGCACCATTTTAGTGCACTTAATAAATCTGGACTTATGAGGGCGTAGAGTCGTTTTCCCAACATTTTTTTTAATGTTATGGACATTGCTTTTTCCCTTAGAGAGAGCTAAGTGAAACACCTCCTGCTCTTTGTCATTTCTGGCTTCGCTGTCAGTTTTTGGTTTTTCTGTCAGTTTTTGGCTTTGTTGCTCTTGGGCTGCTTTGGATATAGAGTAAGGTTCTCCTACCTGACATGATTCAACAGAACTCAAGGGACTTCTGAGACCCAAAGTTCTTTCCCCTTTTGAAAGACAGTTTCTCCCTTAGATCTATTGAGTGATTAAAATTCCCCCATTATTATTTACTCCCACCAATACTAAACTCAAATGTAACTTTTCAATGGTCTCTCATGATTACCCACACTCACTTCAGTCTCCTGCTCCAGATATAATAAACCAATCCCTGATCTTGTTTTTATGATTAAAAGTGATCATAGTCTATTATGCAATGGCTTCTTGTTTTCATCTCCCCTGCTAGACAGTGAAATTCTCGAAGGTAAGAGCCATGTCTTATTAATCTTTCTTTGCCCAGCATCTGACATGTACATAGTTGATGTTTTATGAATGAATATAGCACCGGGGCTCTTATCATAGATCATTCCTTTGGATTCCTCTCCTACAAAATTTCTTAATTGCAAACACTCTTGGGTAGAATGCCATGGTGCAACACTAATCGAGTACTTTTGTTGGCAAACTATTAAAGGGACCAAGAAGATGATGAACATATTGGACCTATGTGATGTGCCAAAGGATGATATAAAAGGAGAGAAGAGACCTATAAAGAAAGGTAATAAAGACTATCTACTTGATGACTTGAGTTTTCTGGCCAAATCTATCTCTCAGCTCAAGGCTAATTTACTGCAAAGAATTATGCCTTCTAAAACTTTTGCCCATAAAGGACGTAAGAGTTGACTGTCACAATTCATCTAAAGATGCATTTGTATGTGCAATATAATAGGGTATGTGAAACCTTGCCTAGAGTCAATACTTCTTTAGACTGGGACTCAATAATGATACACTTATAAAAATGTTCCAGCTATTACTGAAAACACTGGCAAGCTAAGGGACTATTTTCACAGCCAGCCCTTGGGGGTTCTCCAGTGACTCAGTACACCCCTGCAACACCGTAGCTCATTAAGCTGCTGGGTTTGAGACAGACATCAATTACTCAGAATTAAGTGCCTGTGCGTAAGTGCTTATTTTGGATAATCAGAAGGTTATTGTAAAGAAGTGCCACTAACTCCCTAGTAATTCTGACTTGTGTTCTAAAACTGGACTCAGGAAGGCCAGTCATTCCAGTTGGATGACAATCTATTAAATAGACAGCACACTTGACAACTGGTTTGCCTTCCAATTCTCAATCTGGCTCCCCTATCTCTGTAGGCTCCTTAGCCTCTAACAAGACTGTCTCCCCAAAGATTAATTTGCTCACATATTTCAGCGCCTCTGACAAAAGTCTCAATAAATATCTGAATCACCCTTCAGTTGGCTGTTATACTGTTAACACAGCTTTTCTGATCAGGCATGCTATGGTACTTATAGCAGAGGACTCAAAACTCAAGACAAGAGAAAACTGTTCATTCTTCTCCCATCGCCACACACACTGCTCTTAGCACCAGCAGGCTTCGTGGCACAGGAGCTATTTAGGTGCTTGAAAGTAATATTTTTCACACGGTAAATTTGTCATTGTAAGCTTTTGTGCCCAAACTAGTTACTCTCCATTGACATCTGCATCAAGTTTAAATTTTCCTCATGGGTGGTTCCACGACCCCATGCTAAAACATTGGCATTCAGACTAACAGCTGAAAATGTAAGATCCATGAATCATAATAAAGATACGAAAACTCACCTTAATAAGATCACATCTTCTAAGACTATGAGAGTCTCCTGGAAGGTTAAGTGTGGCCGAAACCTTTACATCATTACAATCAGAAAGTTCTTGTCATTTTCCCTTCCCTCCCTTTTCTTTCCCTTTTGCATGTTACATGGTACTTAAGTTCTTGTATCTCCATTTCTTCCTCTTTAAAGGCTGACAATGCTATCTATCACATTGGATTGCTTGGGACATATGTCTGTGAAAGAAAAGTTAACACAGTATCTGGCTCATAGTCAGAACACAATAAAAGTTAAGAATTATTAACAATACATAGCTGAATTATCCTCATTGCACTGCTGTGAGGTTGTACATTAAAATTCATAAAGAATGAAGCTGGTACATAAAGTACTCAGTAAATGCTGGCTATGGTTGTTCTCAACTGATTGAACATATAATTAAATCAGGGTACTCACCAGTTTGGTTTGCTGTATCATTGTAGTGGAACAAACTGGTTGGAAAAAGAAGGTACTGGAATATTTCCATGGAGTCATGCTTAGCCACAAGGTAGCTATTATCTAGCTACCTCCCAGCAATCTCTGGTTGATGCCACAGAGTCATTCTCTCTTTAGCACTGTGAGTAAAAAAAAAAAAAAAAAAAAAAAAGGCTATTATTCTACTGTCTCACATCCAAATACCAACTGTGTCACATTGCTTTGAATCATTTTTCACTGGCACTGACAGTGCACAAAGAATTGTTTGGCCCTGTATCAGCTAGAAACATAGAAAGCTTGGTCCTCATTACTTCTCACATGGACTTTTGCAATAGCACCATTCTTATCCCCCTTTCCTCCTCTCACTAACGTAATTCGATTTCTTCTGAGTTCCAGATAATTTATGTCGAATCTAAAATTTAGGTCGTATTGTCTGGAGCTCAAAAATCTTTCGTAAAACCTGTCCATCTCAAATAAATTTCAAGCTTTCAAATTTATCATTGATGATTCTCTAGTACCGAAACTGAGTCCACAGTTCTTATCTCTGTTTACAGTTTTACGATGCAACTCACACCAACCCTGAATTCTAGCATCTCCAAGGATTTCTACACTCCATTTGCTCTATTAGAAATCTTTCAACCCATCTCCGCCTGCTAAAATACCATGCATCCCTAAGAATAACCCAAAAACCACTCTTTCCTTACAACCTGTATTCATCCCATCCACCTAGTCCATCAACAAAACTTTGCTGAAAATTCCCCACATTTCAGGTCCCACACAAAGGGCAAGGGATACACGAAAGGAAAGAGGGTTCCCACCTTAACCCATGGTCTAGTAAGGGAGACAAAAGCAAATCAAGCAAGAGTGATTTGAATGGTAATATCTAAACAGCAAAAGGAGCCTTGAAGGAATTGTCAGTGTGACCTGGAGGATTTGGGAATGATTTCAAAGAGGAATCGGCCCATGAGCTGCGTGTTGAATACACAGGCGTTTACTAGGCCAGCAAGTCAACGGCAAGACAGTGAGGACAACATGAGTCAAAGAACAGAGCATGACAACCTCAAAGACTGTCCAGGGTAGGTTTGGTATGAAAGTGAGAATCAGCAGGAGAGAAGGTGGGTGGTCTTGGGTGCCATATTAAGGAAGCAGCCCTTTATCTGGAGGTGAGGCGAACCACTCAAAAGTCTTAAACAATTACTGTCAAGTATATATAAATAAAGAGGAAAATAAAAAAATAAAAACTCCTTTTAGTCAACATAGTCTGAAAACTATACTTTCATTATTATTATGTAAGTTAAATACTCTTAATGTAACTAAAGTGGGCATCAAATATATTTACCTAGCAATTTTGGTTCTAATATTCAGAAATATATAGCCAATAAAGAAATTTTATTTTAAAATAAGTCTTAGACAAGAAGATGATATGATGATACGAAGATGTTAAAATATGCCATTCTCTGGCAGCAGGCTGAAAGGTGAACTGGAGGGAGGCATGCCGATGGAGAAAGGGAGACCTGTTAGGAATCTACTCCAAGTTTCCAGTGAGAGATGAGAAAGGTCAGCTAAAGCAGAGGGACTCTATACACATCCAGCAGTGTGACAGACCGGAAATGGCGATGAAAGGAGAACGGAAAGGGCTTGGTCAGAGCTTGGACATAAAAGGAGAATGGAAGGAAGGGATCGCTCCTAAAGTAACCCTATGACAGAGGAATCTTCTGAGTGGGAAGAGAAGTTTGCTAAACCACAAGAAACAATATAGGCTAAAAGAGCAAGAGTGGTACACAAGCGCTAAGTATTTGTAATGAGCAGAAGCGATTTCACTCAGTTCTCAAACCTAGAGCGTCTACTTAACGGTAATTTTCTGTGCCCAGTTACACAGTGGAATATTAAGAGGCTGAAATCTCTAAGAAGTTCATTTCTGCCTCTGCAAATATGAATGAAGGACTCGGTGCTTTCTTCATTTTGGACCCTTCACGGTAACTCATTGATGGCTTTAGTTGATTCCAAACAAAATGCCCCAGAAAATTCTGAATTACAAACATCTCATAGACTTCGGTGTTTTCATTGGCCAAATGCACTGCGTTTTTGAGGGCGCTGTTCTCATTCACTTGTAGGTATCGCAACTGCCTTCATCAACGAATGTGACATAAGGGCTAATTATCTGCTATGTGTCAGCTTTGCCAACTACAAAATATACTATCAGGACACAGTATCCCCCTAAGGTAGATGTAGTGGCACACAAGGTTCATATGCGCATTTGCCCAAGATCCGGTAACAATTGATGGCAGACTCTGAATATAAACCTATCCAAGCATGGCAGTAAGATAAACGCTCTCTGGGTAGCCTACACCCTTCTCAAACATCACAACCAGTGGAATTGGATAAAAGGCAAAATTAAAGATGTGGAGAGAAAGCAGCATATAACCAGCAGAATTTGAAGGTCCCTACTGAAATAAGAATGGCTTTTTAAAACAAAAAATGCAAATGTTTTGCTCACAGCACATTTAGGCTAACTCCAGGTAATCAGTCTGGGCATTAGACGAGAGCTACAGCTGAAAACTTGTATCTTTTTTTTCTGGAAAATATTCGTTGTACATGAAATGGATGATATATTGCTATCCAGAATATTTGAAGAACTGAAAGAAGAGAGAGAACTAACCTATTGAAAGTTGGATTAAACATGAATCAGAATTACATAGAAGACACATGTGAAAAGTTACTCAACCTCATTCATCTTTTTAAAAGTGCAAGTTAAACCACACAGTGATATCTAAGTTTTACACCCACAAGTTAACCAAAATTTAAAAAACTGAAAGCACCAGAAGGTGGCAGGGGTGTAAACCATTTCTTATTCATCAGTAGAGGGAGTATAAGTTGGTACAAACACTTGAAAAAGTTTGCCCTCACCTAGTGAATCTGACCATGCTTATGCTTCACAACTAGAAACTTGACCCTACATAGGTACATACCCCAGAAAGAAATTCTTGTGCATTTGTGTACCTTGAGACATGTGCAAATGTCTAATGCAACATTTTTCATAACAGAAAAAAATATATATCTAAATAATAGTGGATAATAAACTAAGCCACATTCATAAAATGAAGCTCCATATAATCATGGAAACATGGATGAAGCTTAAAACAAGTCTTAGAAACAAGAAAGACACAGAAGAATGCATATAGAATGATACAAGTCCTATAAAATTTGTGTAAAGACAGAACTAAGAGTTTGTCCCTTAGGGATTTAAATACAGGTTTCCCTACTATCTGAAAAAAGAGCATTGCTATGACAACTTTTGTGAGCTGAAATGGCAACAAAGAAGTTAACTAATATTAATTGATGTAAAAAAAATGTAGGGTTCCCCAGCCCCCAAAACAAGCCATGAAAATAATTCCAAATAACATAAAACCCAGAAGAACACTACATCGTAAGACGACACAGAACCATAGCAGGGCCACACCCGTTGCCACCGAACGGCGACAGAGGACAGGTCTCCTGCTCACAATTCCGACTCCACTTGGGCCCAGGGAACAGCAATGGGGTTTGTTTAACAGACAAGGGAAACAAAAGACAGCTAAGACCACCAGTGCCTGGTTGTCTCACCCCAGACAGTGTCCAGAAGTCCCAAACAAAAGGCCACTCAGCCAAGATGGTGCTGTCCCATCCACAGAGCCTGGACCGCAAAGCACTGACAAGCCACAGGCCACAGCAATCACGAGAAAAGGGTATCTTTACTTTCTGAGACTTTCTCTCAACCATGACAGAAATGCTTTGCAACACTCGCTCTGGGGAAAATGGGCTCAGACATCCTCAGATGGAAGAACTCGCATGATGAAAAGAGACCATAGATGAAACTGTCATTGTTTCGCTCTTGTCTCATCTGCAGTGGATGTGACTCATTCGTTGCACTCTTTGGCCTTTTCAATCAGCCCAAGACAATGAATAATGTTATTGATCTCTTTTTTTTTAACCAGCTACAGTATCTTAAAGCAATACAGACCACATTGGCACATTTTCTACAATATTTCGTGAAGGCGGTTATGAAAAAGATGTTGGGAAATACAAGGTGCTAAAGGGCCTAGTTAAAGTTAACCATTGAGAATCTTTCACATGTAAGGATCCTACTTCAATTGGTTAATGAGTTGGATGGGGCCAGCGAGATGTGAGTTGGTGCTTATAGACAACTCCTTGGTGGCGGATGTTGATTTCCTGGAAAATGCTGCTCCTTTCATATCTGATGCCATTGGTTGCATCCATCAGCCTGTCAGCAACACATATGCTGCAGAGGAGCTAAATAAAACCCCAGAAGACACTGAAAGAGATATATTCTGACTGTATTCAAAATGGAAGATTGCTTCTAAAACAGACCTGTGGGGCCTCCCTGGTGGCGCAGCGGGTTGAACGTCGCACTGTGAAGCATCTGCTGCATAGCAGCGTGAGTTCGATCCCCAGCCAGAGAGGGGATCCACGTGGCAAAGCAGACCTCTCCTGCCTCGCCCGCTGCTCCCCTCAGCAGTGTGTTTCAGTTGATCTGCCTGTTCTGCTCCCCACTCTGTCTCTGGTGAATCCTCTCATCTCCCGTGCCTCTGGCCTGTACCTCAGCTGTTGTGTGCATAAATAAATAAATCTTTTTTTATTTAAAAAAAAAAAAAACACTGTTTAAAACAGACCTGTGGTAGTGTGGTAGTAGACAATCTCATCTCATCTACATGTAACCAAAAAGAAGAAAGTCTCTTGTGCAGACCACATATTTGCCATAAGTACAGATTAAAAGTTGGTCAGAAAAGTAGGCGAAAATCTCAATTGGGTAACTGGGGACCCCAGTTCTACAACGGACACTGTGTGTTCCCTCAAAGTCATACACTGAGAGCCTCATCCAATGTGCCAGGACTAGAAGATGTGGCCTTCGGAGGTGGTTAATTCATGGAGGTGGTGCCCTCGTGCACACACACATGAGCAGCAAGCTAACTTCCTCTCTCTGTCACGTGAGACTACAACAAAAATCGAGCATCCACAACCCAGAAGATTCTCACCAGAACCAGGCATATTGGCAACATGACCTCTGACTCCACAGCAGTGCGAAATACATTTCTGTTGTTTATGATCTAGCCAGTCCCTGCCCACATGGATGGAGACAGGCCCCTATTGAGGGGTGAGTGCAAAAAATATGTATTTAGAAATTCAACATCAAATACCCACTATTGAAAAGTAGGACATTTTCAGAATAAATGAAAATATTGTGTAGAGATGTTAAGGACAAGGGACTAAATTAGACCCGGATCCTTTCGTCAAGTCATCTAGGACCTAATAGGGAAAATAAAACACATAAATTAGCAACTACAATGAAAATGAATATAGAATGACTTGAGATTATCTAGTTAGCTTTTGCAGGCTGTCAGGAGATAAGAGATTCCTTAGAGCTGCAAGAATCCATGAAGGATGACGCAGGAAGGGCACTTCCTCTGGAGCTTGAAGGATGAGAGCACTTGGCATCTGCGGAAAGGAGAAAAGAGAAAAAGAAAGCCGAGGTAGAGGAAGCCTTGAGAGCAAACTAGCACTTGGAGTGGCTGAAGGGCATGGAAAGAGCATCTCCAGGACATGCAAGAAGTTGAGCAGAAGTGAACCCCAATGCCTGGTCACGACACCACAGGGGCAGCCCTCCTCCAGCTCCCCTTTTCGGTCTTCCAGAAGGCTACCATGCCCAGCTCCCGCCCCATGCCATGCCCTCACTTAAATCAGACCTGACACCGCACGCCTCTCTCTCTTCTTCCCCGAGACATTTCCCTCCCAGCCTCAACAGGATGCACAGCCACAGAGAAGTCCAGGCACCAAGTTCCCACTTCTGCAGATCTCACAGAGACCTGCGGTGTGGCAGAGTGCCAAGCCTCATGGCTAAGCCAGGGGCGCCTGCCACGGGGAGTTCAGCTGATGCAGGAACGAGCGCAAGGCCCCTTCTCCCAAGGCACCATCAGGGCGTCAGCACTAAATAGTACCTGACATTTAATTCCAGCTTTGGGCAGCTCCGTGTGCAACCTGACTTCAGTGGGGCATTGATCAGCCTGCAGCTCTTCATGAGCTTTGACACAATCAATTTTCTCCGGTGGATCGGGCGGTCATTAGCCGACTTACAGAGAGGCCTGGGTCACACACAGCTTTTTGCAGGCCTCGGAACTGCACGCCGGGAGGAAATGATGAAAAATTGGTGCTGGCAAGTGTATGCCCGTTTTTCTGCAGAACAGAACCAGCAAGAGTCTGTGAAGAGAGACCCACCTCCAGTCTCATCCCCCCAGAAATCTGGGTCTTCTGAGGGTTTAGGAAATCAGCCATCTGATTTAGGGAAAGGGCACCCAGTTGGGTGAGACTGTACTTTAGAATCATGTCTTGTCATCCCAATGTCTTTAACTTACTTTGCCCAACTTTACTTATCTAGAACTATCTAGGGAGGGAATGAAAATCAGGTATGGGGTCTCCCCATGGTGCAAGGGGTTAAGTCACAGCACTATGAGGCATCTGCAGCCATTGCATCATGAGTTCAATCCCTAGCCAGGGAGCTGACCCACATGGTGCAGCAGACCTCTCCCATCTCCCCGCTGCTCCCCTCAGCAGTGTGTTTCAGTAGCTCTACCTGTTCTGCTCCCACTCTTTCTCTGATGAATCCTCTCACCCACCACACCTCTGGCCTGTACCCCAGTTCTTATATGCATAAATAAATAAATCTTTTAAAAAACAGGCATTTGAAAGTGTGGGTCTATATACATTATGTGTGATAGTTAAATCATACTGTAAGATTTTGGTCTTAGGTTCTTAGAAGCACCATGAAGGCAAAATGGTTTTATTTTAAATTCCCACCCTTTATGCAGAACTTCTCTAAAAACAAGACAGTCTGAGTAACTTCCTGTATGATACAATTTATAAATTAAAAAAAAAAAAAGGTTTGCTTTTCCAAAACTGAGAACCACACTGTCAGAAACCAGGTCCACCTTTATCCCCAAGCCTGTGGTCAGTGGCCAGCTGAGTGTCCACACCGAATCAGCCTTCATTAAAAGAAGAGAATCACTGTGTGCATGAATGAATAATTCAGGAGTCATATTCTGGATTGTGAAATATTTCCTGTGGTTCAAGTATTATTAGAAGAGTTTTTAGAAGTTCTCATAAAAAAAAAAACATGAACACGCATTTGCACACCTGTGCATGTTAGCACAGCAGAACACACATTCGCTGTGTCCTGAGTGACGGAGCTCTGCTTATTCAGCTATGTTGGAGTGTGAGGAAGATGGGAAGGTGGAGGTCAGGGAGAGCTCTGCTGCCTCAGCGTCTCTGAAGACCTGGGCATGCACAATCTTCAGGAGCATAGCGTGACCCCACGCAGCACTGCCCGGGGCCCCGTGTCCTCCCCACCCAGTCACCTGGTAAGGTGTCCCTTACCTTCTGTCCATGACTTGGAAGGCTGTTGCTGTACAACGTCTTGTGCTTCCCTACCTGACCCACAAGTTTTGCTCCATCCTCATGAGAAGATGCAGTTTTCAATCCTTGGAGGAAAGAATGTCCATGGGGCTAGGACCAACTGAACTTTGAGTTGCCTCCTTAAGGAAAGTTGGCATCTCCCATGCAGAAGTATCTGCCAGAAACTGCAGATGGGACCAGCATGTGGGCCAAGCTCTGCCAGGCACTTGGGATACAAGAGGTTCTGGAACATACCAGACACTTAGTAGATGCTCAATAAAGTTTGCTGAGGGAATTGATTTCACTTCATTGATGCTTAAAAATATACTTTATTACTTGTAGTACTGATGTTTTCATATTACATTCCACAAAGCACATGTCAGAGGAGAAACTGCCCTTACTTCTCTGGTCTTAGTTTCTTCAGCTATAAAGTGAGCGTGAAAGGTTTGTTACCTTCCTAACAGATTTTATAGGGAGTAAACAAGACAATAAATATGATTGTGGAAAATCATAATTTACTGCATACATGAAATGCAACTTTTCACTGATGTATAAATGATATAAACAGTATAATTTCTTTTGGAAGTTTAAATATTGTTGGGACATAATTTTACACATAATGCTGTAAAGCCTAATTAGCGTGATAAACTCAGTATGTTCTTGAAGAAGTCGCTGAGCTTCTTTAAGCCTCGATAACACCTGCTTCTCTCACAGACACTGGTGAGTCAGGTCAGACGGCAGATAGGGCACAATTTGAAAATTCTTAAAATATAAGAAACGCTTTGTGTCTCTCTTTGGAAATGAGGGGCTTTCCTTTGATGTGGTCCATTCATACAAATGACCTTTCTTTTGATGCTTCTCCCCCACATATAAATCCTGGCACGGGGCTGTCTCTGAACACGGTTCCCATCAGCCCTGGCTCTCCTGTTCATCCAGAAAGGCCAGGAAGCGTGTTCATCAACACGGAAAGCCTGGGATCTCCAGTCAAAATCCTCAGTAGAGTGGGGTAGTCTTAGCCTCACAGTCCTTCCCCGCTCACCACCCAGCGCCATGCCCCTCCCCCCCCGGAAAGGAGCAAACTTAGCAGCCCTGGGCTGCTCTAGTCACCATGTGAAAACACACAGTGACTGCAACAGAACAGCAGCTTCCAGCGGCTCCACAGAACCAGGCTCGGGTTTTATTTGGATCCCCGGCCAGCGCCGAGTGGGCAACTCTATGTTAAGCACAGCTCAGGAACCACGCTGCCTGCCTGGTGGTCTCGGCACCATCCCTGGCTAGAGGACAGGAGGAAGAGGGTGGAGAAAGCAAGTACGCAGGACGCTGGCCCCGCCGTGACAAGCAGCACTTCCGCAGCGCAGAGCTGGCCCGAGTCGCATGGCCAAGCAACAGGAAAAGGACCCGGCGAAGCGAGGAGCACGAGGAGCATAACCCGCACGAAGCACGTTCTTGGGACGCCGGGACCAGGAGGTCGCTCTGAGCCAGCGGAACACTTCTGGGAGGGACAGCCCGGTAGCGTAACCCACCCAGGTGGGGACACTGAGCAGTGCTGTTCTCAACTTAAATAAGACTGGATGCCTCTAAAACACAAGCAACGTTGTCAGCTGATGTTACCTCGCTAAAAAGGGAGGGGGGGATGAAATGGGATGGGCTAGACTAGGAAGCAGCGGGTACAGATGAGGTAGACTGGGGACTGACTCCTCACAAACATCCGCACACCATCAGCGCCCGTGCAACGTCTGGCTGAAAGCAAATGAGCAATACATATCTCCCGAATGACACAAGAGAAGGATGATGGGAGAGGGATGACGCAAGGAAGGTGATGCTTTGAGCAGACATTGCCTCACGTTGTGTGGTTCTCGAAATGGTCGGGACTGTAACGTATCAGTGAGGTGCAAGGAGGGAGTGAGGTGGAGCAGGGGTCCCCCTCATTTCTTGGAGACTTTACTGTGGCTCCACAGCACAGATATAAGTGACCTTCTAGCTCCCGGTTTTCCGCTCTTTTCTTTTCCTCTGTTTTACCTTTCATCTGCGGTTTGCTCTTCCATACCCCGTCCTTGCTTTTCCTTCTGTCTCCTCTAGGGACTCTGGCACAGATGAGGGGCCTGGGGCTGCGGACTCAGGCCACAGGCAGATTCCACAGCAAGTGGCAGCTGGCACAGCAGTGCCTCTGTACCCACATGCGCCCACACGGGGAAGTGTTGGTACTGCGGGGACCAGCAAGCCGGTGCCTGAGCCCAAGATCTCGTATGGTCTCTCTGGAAGGCACGACTCACCCACAGCAGCCGGCCCGGGTGGGGCAAGTGCCTCTCAGGTCCACAGGACACCTGACAGCAGCCACAGGTGCACCAGCGCCACCCCCACCCAGCAGACAGTATTCTCTGGGGAGGTGTTGCTTACCCGGGACCATGGGCTAGAGGCTCAGGGAAGCCCAGGGAAGCTGGGTGGGGAGGCACGTGTGCCTACCGAGCCACTGACTGGCAAGTCCTCAGTTCTCTCCACTGAATGCAAAAGGCCCAGCACTGTGCGCCGCACTGCTGAAGGAAAGAAACTGACCTCAGGCAGTCAGCCAGGCACACCCCTGCCCCCTGATACAGTCAGAGGTGTCCCAGCCCACCTGGCATGCAGAGTTTGACAAAAACACCTTCTCTAGGAGGTTACTTCCATACACGGCATCTTGGGACTCAGGCCCAGTCCAAGATACCTGATCACTGGTTAGCCGCTTTTATTTTTATTAATTTGCCTGTCTTTAATTCTCTTTGTAATGCCTTCATGGAAACTGTCTGTGCTGACGGCTGGAGTAGCAGGTTTACAATGTCACTAGGAAACTCTTTGCTCTTGCGTTTCTGCCTTGTAGGTGTCTTTTCAGCGTCACTATCAGCTCCTCCTGAGAGTCCCAATTATTTCTGCAATAATTTCAATATTTTTCTCAAGACATGTGTTCTGAAGCTTGCAAAAGCCTGAGTAGGCACTTTCCCCTCCTTCACGATTTGTTCAGTGGAAACACAAATGTTGTTTACTTAGCAACCACTCCTGTCCTTGATCCAAGAACTAAGAAGCAGCAGTAATGCTGGAGAACGAAATAGAACCAGCCGCGGCTTAGTTTTTATGGCTAATCAGAAAGATTCTTGACTCTAAGCACAAACCTTCACGTTGTCCACCAAGACAATCCTTCCCAAATTGTAACTAAAGCCAACGCATAAAAACAACAGCTGTCACCTGGGCCCCTCACCCGCCTTCCTGCCTCCTGCTTCTGCGTGGCGTATTGGGTGATTATCAGCCAGATTTTGGCCCAGACGCCAAGGGTTTCAGCACACTCTCCTTGGCGTTCTGTCACATCACTCCCAAATGCATCTGTTCGGGGGCATTAATGTCTCACTTTAACTCAAATCACTTTATCCCTCCTTTACTCTGAATGAAAACCAGAAAAGGGCTAGGAGGCGGTGGTAGAGGAGAGGGTAAGTTTGTAGCAGTAAACAGAGACCATATGCTTCTGTCAGGGTGTGGCTGGCTCAAGGAAGGAATAGGAAGAAAGAGGGGAATGCTGGCAACCCACCCAGCAAGTCAATTTGCTGAATTATCAGACCAAATTTGGGAATGAGTCTTGATCTTATAGAGTACAAAACAAAGAGAGTAAATCTACATTTTAGGACATAAATCCACATTTGAGGACACTGTTGGGAATTCAGCTCTCTTCCAACTCTGCACTAGAGTTCGATTACTATATGACAAACTATTCTGTTGCTTAATCACAAGGTTGCCAAATTGGTTCCAGTTGCTACTGGGCATGCTGGTCTCTCTCCACATGAGCGTGTCCATGTGACAGCTCGAGTGGGCCATAATGTGGCCAACAGCTTCTCCCAGAGCAAGAGATCCAGTCAGTCCTGATTCAAAGTAGGAAAATGCTACACTCGTGTGGATCCAAGGTGGTATGGGTCGTTGGGTGCCATCTTGGAGTCTAGCTATCCTGAACGAAGAAGTGGACCACACCCCTACAATAGTCTACAGATCCTTCCCTGTGAGAATAAGGTAAGTGGTAAGTAGGGGTCTCTGCCTGGCTTCCATGGAAGGTCAGGCTCCTTCAGGCCTTCAGATTGCATCCAAGATGAGAAATGAAGTACAGTTTATGGAGAAAGTTAGCCTTATACATAAGAAGTACCAGATGAAATATCAAGGAAAGTTCTTACCTAGTAAAAACCAATCACGTTGCTTCATGAGTACAGCTTAAATTCCTCCAGAAACAGGCAAACTCTGTTACATATTTAGAGGAAAATCTTAAAGTACATATACCCCAGGGAAAGGTAACATGCTGTCTAAATTTGTATCAAGGTGTGAATGATTGGTGACAGATCTTTTCCTGAGAAGAAACTTTCATAGAGGTTGGGCAACAAATAGAAAATGGAAAGACTCTACAAAAATAAAGGAGAGTCTTCCAGAAAGTTAAAGCACTGACATCACTATTTTTCCAGGACCTGCACTTATCCCAAAGCAGTTCAAAGAGAGAATTACAGAAAGTAAGCTCTAGTAGCCAAAGAATAGTAATGGGTCCTAAAATAGAGTGCAGTTAGGCACCAGCACTTGAAAGGAATGGGTTTTTTTTTTTGTTTGGTTTTTCTTTTTCAAGAGCTGTAACTTATTTTTGCCTTTTGATGAATGGCCTTGCCAGGCAGGCATTCTGCTCTGCTAGGTCAGACCTCTAACAAGTCTTCCACAAGAAATTTTCGAGAGAAGATGGAGACAGAGGGGATGGCATGGAAATGCAGTCCTAAAACCACACTTGGACCAGAAACGCGCTCTGCTGCACACTTCTGCTGGACCTCCACCCCACCTGGACCCACCCCAAGTGGGCAGAGAGCAGCACGCCGGGCTTGGAATCTTCTCACACAAGTGACTAAGAAGCGCCTGTATAAAGAGTGTTTTTAGGTCAAATCCCATGATAACGAGCTTCTAGGAGCAGAGGGGGCTGTTCAAATCCCTCCAAGGTTCTGCCATTTGGTTTTACCAAATACTGCTCACGATCAGCCCCCAAATACCTAAAAGTGATTCCAAGGAAATAGCCCTCATTTGAATTATGACTTATGCTACAGTTCATAGACGTACTTCTCAAAAATATGGACAACACCTAATTCCTTTGCCTCATCTCTGTTTCATGCCAGAAACAATTACCCAACCATAGTCTATCTTTCTGCTGGAAGAAGCTGGTTGTACTTCTTTTCTCTTTATCACCTGTGGTCACAAGATGATGTTTTTGTCATCATCAGGGAGGGCTCACAGGCCCTTTCACACACAAACTATACTATGAAACCAAATGTGGCATATTTTACTTTAGAGGAAAATACATAGGTATGATTAGGAATTCTACACACACATGCACACGCTAGAAAACTTGCCCTTTCCTATTTTATTTTTTAAGTTAGTTAGTTGCTTACATGTAATGGCGAAGTTATATTTTTATTCCCCATATGGGCAAGGGCTTCGCCCACCTTCCACCAACACTTCTATATCAGCGACCAGTCCCCTTCCTACCCCTCTGCTCTCCCCTCCACCCCCTGTAACCAGTAAATTTCTCACTAAGTACAATATTTGTTTTTGCTGTATTTTGCCAGCATATATATTTGGTTATTTATGTTCCACAGATCAGTTAATCCACCGGATACCTGTCTTTCACTTTTTGACTTATTTCACTTAGCCTGATCAAAAGGTCCACCCAGATTGTCCCAAATGGCACCATTTCATCCTTTTTAATAGCTGAGGAGTATTTCATTAAGTATATATTCCACAATTTTTTATCCATTGGCCACTAGCCTGGTTCCATGACATGGCAATGTGGACAGAGCTGCTATGAACATAGGAGTACTGAAATGTTTTCATATTCTTTGAGTAAATACCTGGCAGAGGTATTGCTGGGTCATGAGGGTTCCATTTTTATTAGTTGAGGTGACATTAGTTTATAATGTTGTCTGTGATGTAGAGGACCTCCTCTTTCAGGTTTTGTTACCAAACCCACCACCAAATACCCACAGTTCTCCACCACCATTCATTGGGCTTCCTCTTCTCTTTCTTCTCTCTTCACCCCCTGCCGCTCTGGTAGCCTCAGGTCTAAAGTCAGATTTCCACAATCTGTTAATGGTTTGGCTTAACTGGCCCCTCTATTTTGTTTCTCTATATTCCACATGTAAGTGCCATGCTTTTCTTTCTCCTGCTTACTTCACTCAGCATAATCCCTTCCAGTTTCATCTTTGTTGTTGTATGGCAAGAGTAAATCTTTTCTATAGCTGAGCAGTATTCCATTCATTTTTATTTTCTTACCATTTTCCATAAAAGTTTGCATTCCCACCAAAAATGGATGAAAGAAAAGTTCCTAATCAGAGTAGCAACTTCAATAAAAGTATGTTTTCTTCAGCAGAGCCCTTCACAAAGGAGGCGCTACTTAAGAAATTTTTGTCTCTGACAAGAAACTGCAGAATGAAAAACTCAATTTGTGGAAAAAAAAAAGAATTTTAAATGGTATCCTTTTGCCTTCATCCTTCAGCTAGACTTTAAAAGATTGTGTCTTTGTTTACTGTTGTATCTAAGTAATGAATATACCTAATGATAAGTAGTAACTTTCTTGAACTCATAAAGATAGATAAATGAGTCTTGGGTAAATGAAATGTGTTGTCTCTTTCCCTTAATTATCATCTGTTATCCCACAAATAGAAAACCTATTTTTCCAAATCCTAGAGTCCAACTCTAGACCCCAAATTCATCTAGAGTACCAGCATCCTCTCCCTTATTCTTATGCTGGTTCTGGGTTCCAAGAACCCAGAAATTTCTCTTCTCCCTCCTCAACCACTTCCTACTCTCTGAAGATCCCCACAGATAAAACAGATTTTTCTATCTCCAAGTACAGAGCAAATTAAACCAATCCCACAGAAACTAGAGCTCTGGAAAAAAAACCTATATGCTGCACTGTATCTCCACTCAACCCTAATTTCAGTCATTCACTCACACATTCAGGTATGAATTTTTTCAATAGTCAAGTGAGTTCTCACTGTTATATCCATATTGATACAAAGAGACATTCACAATAAAGCCTCCAAAAGTTACAGTTCAGTATCAAAATCTGGTTAAACAAAGTTTACAGGGCCTCCCTGGTAGCGCAGCGGGTTGAGCACCGCACTGTGAAGCATCCGCTGCACAGCAGCGCGAGTTCGAGCGCCGGGCCAGGGAGGGGACCCACATGGCGCAGCAGACCTCTCCTGCCTCCCCGCTGCTCCCCTCAGCAGTGTGTTTCAGTGGATCTGCCTGTTCTGCTCCCTGCTCTCCCTGGTGACGCCTCTCACTTCCTGTGCCTCTGGCCTGTACCCCAGTTCTTGTGTGCATAAATCTTTTTTTAAAAAAAGTTTACCACTAGTGTTGAACCTCATTTCAGTGATGATCACGGAGATACCAATATCACTCTCCACGAGCTCCAGCCACTGCACTGGATGCTGTCCACAGGTCGTGAAGAAGCATGGCTATGGAACACAGATGATGCCTTTGAATACTGTTTCCATATACTGGTCTTTTGTCACATGTGTCTAGGGGAGAGCTCCAATTCCCACATTTCCCTTCCTGAGTCCCCTGGCTCGTGGGGTCAAAAACTTGAGTCACAGCTGAAAGAATTAACAATAACCCTCAGCCTCAAAGATCTCGCTTGTGTTTGCAGAACTGTGACCCCCCAGGGTAAATGTTGCTTTTCAGTGCTGTTCAGTGTCAGAAGATGACACCTGCAGGACTCCAGCTTCGCAAGAAATCTGACTTTAGAAACAAGGTCACGACTGCAGGTGGAAGACGGACACCCGATAATTAACATTCGTGAATTCAGGAATAAGCTCTGCGGCATGTCTGTCTTCATTAAACTTCAACCAGACGCGTGCTCTTTCCTTTCTTACTTGAAATTCTGTCTCCCTTCTTGTCTTCAGCCCTTTCTCCCTATCTCTGAACATGACTATTTTCATGCTCCTTGGGTCTGCGTGCACGGAACACAGCTCACCACGCCCCAGGGTTCGGAGACGTCCTTCTGAGAGTCAAGAAAGTCGAGGTGGTTTGCAGGTGTGGGCGTTCTCAGCGTGTGCCAAAATGGTGGGCCAAGTCATTCAGGAAAGAATATAAGATTTTCCAGAGTCCAGAAGAGCTAATGAGATAGGTTTTACATTCCTGAAATATAAATTGACTACATTTTGTGAAAAGATTCTCTGTTACAACTGAAATCTGGCTGAAGGGGGAGCAGCTTGAGGGAACTTTGTCCTCTGACATGAAGCCCGTGGGGAATGAGGTTTCCCCTTCAAGTGGATCTGGTTGCCAATGAATTGAGTATGACTGGACTTCACATTCAGATTCCATGAAATTTTCTTTCAAAAGAAAACTCTTGAAATTTGACCTCTTCTGGTCATAAAATTCCACACTTTTGAGCACAAATACCAGCACCTGAAAGGATGAGTGAAAATCTTGATTCAATTTAGCGTAAGCATCGGATGAAACAGGACTGCCAACGGCACCGCTGAGGTTCTATAATTAGCTCGAGCATCATCAGTGTGTTATCACCGTATCTTCCTGATTATTATCATCAGAGTCAAACCCACTCTGGGTAAAATGGTGAAAGTGTAAGTATCTAGCACGTATTTATTTTTTTTGGATAGTCGAACAGAACCAAAGGACACATAAAACCTAAAGCTAAATGTAAGAAGCAGAAATTGTTCCACCTAAAATTAGAGTACCTCTAAAATGGTGCTATTTCACAACACCTTCCATTATCTACCATACTCTCTGCAAAAGCACAAAAAGCCAAAAGGGAAATAAAGATAAAAGAGTGATGTGTCTATAATTATACAGGTATTTATCTATGCTAAATAGTATCATAATTCCCTCCAAGTGTCAAAAGTTCTTGTTTTTATACCAACAAAGCCCAGATATACAAAGGCAAATCTATTGCAGGTGATATGAAAACTAAGAAAATGTTCCAGGTAATTTAACACATAGATTGTTATCACAGTAATAGATTTTCGATCCTACCATCCTCTTCTGGCAAAGAAAATTTTAATTGGATGATACATCACACCAAACCAATCACATTCTGCTTTTCTGGGGCCTCAGCAAAACAAATACTGAAGACTTTCTTTTTTATTTATAGTCTAACTATTAATAATAATTAACTATGGATAGTGGTGGAAAGGATTTGTTTTGAATATTTTCGTAAGAGTCAAGTACCATTTTTCAAGTAAGGGGGACAGAGTTAAAAATATATATTGTACACACACACACAATATACCATGACGTTTAAAGAAAAGATCCTAAATCCCATATTTCTTATGTAATTGGGTTTCTCCATCTAGATACCCCGTCGTTCATCTACAGTCTTTGTCTTCAAATGTAAGGAAGACTCCAAACTCTTCATGTCTGAGCACTAAACTCCACCACCTTTTGCCAGCCTTCCTCTCTGCACTGACTGCTCAGTTCTGCTTCCGAATTGCTTCTAGAGCCCAAAACTTCTTCAAAGAAGGTCTAGAAACCCCTCTTCTTCACCCCCTACAAATATATGTGGGCTGAGCTGAATATAAAACCTGATGTTTTATATTTATTCAGCTCCTACTGATTGGGAAATACTAACTTAGAAAGCCTGGCAGTTTGTAATCTGGTAATGCTACATTCTAGTTCTGCCTCTCAAAGCTATAGAAAGGACAAGATACCGAATTGTCCATTCCCTATCTTCCAGGGCAAGGAAGCCTCTCAGAATTGAACAGCTGGCACATTCCAGGTAGACCCCTGTAGTAGAAAGTACAATGATTCTAGGGCCTCCGTGGTAGCCTAGGGTTAATCTCAGCATTATCACTGCTAGAGCCTGGGTTCGATCCCCTGTGAAAAGAGGACATGCACAAAAAGTTTGAAATAAGTAACAGATACCAACATGCCCATTTTCTAGTTTTAATACATGAACATTTTACCTGGCTTGTTTGTATTTATTTGTAAATTAAGTTTATTGAAGTAGTGTGGGTTTACAATATTGCATGTTTCAGGGGCATAGTTTCATACCTCTACAAATGCAGCTAATCACAGATTATTCAAGTCACTAAAATATTGCAAGTATGGTTGATGAAGGCCTCCTGCACATACTCATACCTCATTCCTTAAACTTTCTTCTTAAAAAATATAACTAATGACCTATATATAGTTCATTGTCTTCTTCTCAATACTTTTATGCTTTACCAACAAATATTTTGATTTGGATTTGCTTTTATTATTGCTCTACTGGTATGGATTTTAAACTTTCTACCACTACTTTTTAAAATTATACCTTCTACTTTTAACATGCATGACATAAAAAATAAAGACTAATCAATATCTGTCCTCCAGAAAAACACAGTAGCCTAAATGCCTTAACTATGATACCTAACTCCCATAGTTTGATTTTTTTTAGCCTCATGTCTATTAATTTGTGCTCTATTTCCTCTCATGTTTGTTTTGTTTCTGTAGCCCTTCCTTTTTTAAAAAAAAATAGTCTATGAACAATCAATATCCATTCTCTATAAAAAATAACCAGTGACCTATATCACTCACTGTCTTCTTCTCAATATTTTTATGCTTTACCAAAATAGAATTCTAGGTTGATAGGATCTCTGATTTTTTTCCTTACTCTTCCAAGGTTTTATCCCATTGGCTTCTTTATCTACTATTTCTTATAGGCAACTTCTTTGCTCTCTGGTTACACTTAACAGTTTCTTTTACTCTTGGTAATACAGTTTCACTACAAGGTAAGACTATATTTCTCTTGGTCTGGCTCACTGTATTTCTTCAAACAGATGTTCACGTCTGAATTTTTTATACTGAAAAAATCTTTATTATTTATTTTTGTCACTGCTTTACCCTTAGTCTCTTCATTTTGTCTTTGGAACATGATTACTGAAAGACTTTATATAACCTATATATAATTCTATGGTTATATGCTATGTGGCAATATTTGTTCAATGTTTATTGTCCATGTGAACATTTCTGTACTAGTCACACCTCCAATTCTGAGTGTTCTATAAAGACATTTATTTCTTACCCACATTACTTGAGAGCTACAACTTGGTGGTGACTTTGCCAGGTTGTGCTGGGACACTGGACCTAGGCTACTGCAGGTGTCTTCCCCTCTGGGACCCAGGCTGAAGGACCAGTCACTAGCTGGGACACACTATTTTTATAATGTAGGAATGATGTTCAGAGAGGATGGAGAGAGTGCTGTCAAACCAAGCAAATTCATTAAACCTTAGCCTGATGGTGGCTTGTATCACCTGCTTAATTCCCACTGGCTAACGTAAGTCATATGATCAATCTTAGAGCCAATAAGAGAGGCTTCTCTGGTGGCACAAGGGGTTGAGGGATTTGCACAGCCACTGCAGTGTGAGTTCAGTCCTCAGCCAGGGAGAGGACCCACATGGTGCGGCAGACCTGTCCTGCCTCACCTGCTGCTCCCCTCAGCAGTGTGTTTAGTCGATCTGCCTGTTCTGCTCCCCGCTCTTTCTCTGGTGAATCCTCTCACCCTCCACACCAGCTCTCATATGCATAAATAAATAAATCTTAAAAAAAAAAGAGAAATACCTCCTACAGGGAACATTAACAAGGGCAGGAAAGACGCAACGGTTTGTCGCAGCCAGGTTAAGTTTCAGGAATATGACCAACTGGGTAAACCATCAATATGTCTATGCCCCATCAAAATCTTAAAATAAGCCATGATGGACATATATACGTCATAGAAGTTGGAAAATGAGATGACTAGGACACAACCCCTTGTGTCCCCTCTGACAGCTGGTTGTCCAACACTTAGCATCACAACTCTAGACAAAAGCAATAATCGCAGTGGATAGAACTATGTGCCATTGCTTCCGTGGCAACCAGGGCCCCAGAACCCCGGCAGCAGCAATGGATCCACGGTTTCCGGAAGTCCTTCCTCGAGGTCTACCGAGAGGGTGCTGTGCGCATTTTCTTAGCTCACAGGCTGGAATCGTTACCACCTACCCCCTCTTGAACTACCTTCTGACAGAGCAGGTTGAAGTAAAATCTAGAAGAACCTTGGCACCCTCCGCGACCGTTAATGGGCTCAGGTGGGGTCTTGTGTTTCCTTGGCAACACACCTGCCACTGAAAGTACTTCCAGTTCCCACGTCGCTCGGCTACGCTGTTTCCTGGAAAATACTTCCATGCTTTCCTGTTCTCTTGGCACCCTGTGTTGCTGTCACCCCACAGGAGCACTTGGGATGGTTTCCAGGCCAGGCCCCCTACTTTGGCCTACAGCCCCTTCCTTGAATTGGGCTCTACTTGAGTCCAACACTCTTTCCGCGGTGTGGACTGATATCAAGTGCAGGCACTTACAGGACACCAGGCGCAAAGGCTGGGCCTGGCCCAAGCGAGCGGCATCTGTCCCCTCCTGACACTCACCAATGACCGCACTGTCAAGCGCCTGTAAGGCAGTGCTGAAGTCAGGAGTGTTTGCAGATCCCCCTGGAGAGGCCCGCACTGATGATGATGAAAGATTAAGGAAAAAACAAACTTGAAAGGATACCAAGAGTTTTCCGCAGTGCAGCTCCAAAAACACCAAGGCCAAGTTTCTGCACAAGACTCGTGGTCATTTGCCCCCTTTGTCCTTCCTCTATTGCTCCCAATTTCCCCCTGTTGGCCTCCTCCACCCCACTCCGCCCCCCACCCCCTCAGAGGCTGGTTCCAATTGCACAGCCGTTCCTGCCGAGATCTCTGGCAACGGGAGCAAAAGGCGCCAACAAAGAGGCCCTCTCCACAGCTCCCTTTTCACAAGAAGCATGTATCCAATTAAAGGATTTTAATTAAAATGCTTTCTGTAGCATCCTGTTTCCACTCACTGTTATAAATTAAACTTGACATACTCTGATTTAACAGGTGGGTGAGATTATTCTGAAAGCTGCCAGATGAGAGGAAATAGAAGCTGTGTGCCTGGGAGGTGGGGGGGGGGCTGTGTGGGTGTGCGCACACACACACTCACAAGGCCGTGCACATATGCACGTCTACTTGCACAAGTGCATGATTATGTGTACGTGTGTCTGTGGTCAAGTGTATGCAGGTAAAGGAGTGATCTGAGGCACACAGCAGGGTTGGGGAGAGGGGTCAAAGCAAGGAGGGAGGAGCACAAGGGACCATGGTACTGGGAGATCTTTGGGGACTGCAGCTGAGGGGAGAAATCAAATGTTGTGCAAAACTGAACAATAACATAAGAAAATAAAAAAGTTAAAAAAAAAAAAACCAAAAGCACTTAGTGGGAAAAAAACACATTGAGAGGTGTGTCTTAACTAGAAGGAAAAAGAATAAAATCCTTTTATTAACATCTGTAATTGGTAATAAAGACACGGAGGCTGCATCAATAGAACAACTGGGACTTTTGTCTCTATGAAGTGTAATCTCAAGATGTTAGATGTATATAAGTTCGTGTCAAAGAACAGCAAGAGGAAAAATAAGTCGCTGTTCAAGGATGAATGGAAAAGTGAAGGGAACACCCAAAGAAGCCAGAACTCCAATGTAAAAAATTAGAAGCTCATGAAACATCCTTAAAATCTCAGTCAACACTAAAATCCCATGATGACATTCTTTTCTAAGCATCATTTCAGAAAGCGATGTAAGCTCTACTTGTTATTTCCTATACATGATATTTTAATCCACGTGACTTCCTTATGCAAAGGGATTGGTGGGAAAGGAATTGCAGCAATGACCATTACAGATTTCATTTCCACAGTGCATTGCAGTCAGCCCATAAATTAAATGCTCCAAAGAATTCTTGAGATGGTGCATTATACCTCTGGATATCAATTATTTATTTAAGTGCCCCTTTCGATCCAGCCAAAGCAGTTTACACACAAACCCCATGCTTCAAGTGTCGTATCTCGACTCCATGCTGTTGCCCACATTGTTCTCCTTCATAGAGTACACTGGATTCCATTCCCTAAAACCACCTCTACTTTCCAGACTCTGCCCTGTCTCTAGCTCCCTGTGATACTCTTCTTGACAACTCAATTTTCTGCTGTAGATGTCTCCTATCTATTCGTTTATTTGGCAGTACCAAGCACTATTGAGGTGCTGGTATATAGCAGTTGAACAACATGAAGGTAAATATAAATGTGTTCAGTGGCAGGTATATACCATGAGTAAATATAAAGTTCAGGTACAGAGGGTACCGTTGGTGTCTTTCTCTAATTCTTTTGTCATTATGTAAAGTTTGATATTTATATCCCATTTTTCCAATTGAATTGTAACTTCCTTACGGATGGAAATTTCTCCTATCTTCTTAGAAGGTTGTGTGATTTTGAAAATGTGTCCATTTCCTCTAGGTTGTCCATAGTAGTCTTTTATGATCTGTTGTATTTGTGAAGTATCTGGTGTGATTTTGCCTCTTTCATTCTGATTTCTTTTATTTGGGTTTTCTCTCGTAATAAGCCTAGCTCAGGGTTTATCAAATGAAATGCTAATATACATAAAAAATCCAAAAAACTACTAGAAATACATGAATACAGTGAAGTGGCAGTACACAAAAATCAATACACAAATCTATATGCAAACAATTACAAGACAAAGAAATTAAAACGATTCCACTTACAGTTATATTAAAAGGATAAAATACCTGGGAATAAACTTAACTACGGAGTGAAGCACTTATGCACTGAAAACTATAAGAAACTGTCAAAGAAAATGAGACACAAAGAAGTGGAAAGATATTCCAAGTCTATGGATTGAAGAGTTAGAATCATTCAAATGGACAGACTACCTAAAGCAATTTACAGATTCAATGCAATACTTTTTATAGTGATACAGGTTCAATATCAAAACCCCAGTGGCACTTAAGGAACTAAAACAGTGATAACATTTGTATGGAACCACGAAAGTCTCGAATAGCCAAAGCAGTCCTGAAAGAAAAGCAGAACGAAGGTTTCATCCTTCCTGACTTCCAACTATACCACCTGGCAATCATAATCAAAAATAATGCGGTATTGGACAAAAACAGAGACACAGACTGATGGAATAGAATAAAGAGCCTAGAAAAACCTGCACCAAAACCGACAGCTAATCCCTGACACAGGAGCCAGGGCCATACAATGGAAGGGGAAACCTTTAACAAGTGGTGTGGAGAAACCTGGACAGACACTTGTAACCAAGTGAAACTAGGTCGTTACTTCCTACACAAACATTAATTCAAAATGGATTAAAGACTTGGCTATAAGACCTGAAACCATAAATACCTACAGGAAAGCATTGCTGACAACACTCCTGAACACCAACTACAGTGATACATTGAGGAACTCAACCCCGATGGCAAGGGAAATAAAAACAAAAATAAATGGATGGGACTATATGCAACTGAAACGCTTTTGTTCAGTGGAAGAAACCACCACAAAAACAAAAATGCAACCTGAGAGAGGGCATTTCTACATCACATGTCCCCCAAAGGATCAGTTTCCAAAATGTATTTTTATTTTATTTTATTTTTTTTCAAAATATATTTTTAAAAATCCATACTGCTCAGCAAAAAGAAGGGACCATTCTCAGGAGAGAAGGAATTTCAAGGCAACTCGTAGTACTCAACTACAAATGTTCCTCCATAGGTTTGGCTGCATCACGATCACTTGAAAACTTTTTTTTAAAAGATTTTTATTTATTTAGGCATACCACTGGGGTACAGGCAGAGGCGTGGGAGGTGAGAGGATTCACCAGAGACAGAGCAGGGAGCAGAACAGGCAGACTGACTGAAATACACTGCTGAGGGGAGCAGCAGGTGAGGCAGGAGAGGTCGGTTGTGCCATGTGGGTCCCCTCCCTGGCCGGGGATCGAACCTGCACTGCAGCAGCTGCCGAGGCTCCACAGTGCAACACTCAACCCCTCGCGCTAAGAGGGAGGCCCACAAAGTGAACTTTTAAAAACATTGCATACCTCTCCCATGCTTGCCACTCTCTAAGCCTTCCCACTGCACTTAAACTATTACCTGAATACCTTGCCAGGGTCTGAGAGGCCCGGTACAATCTGCCCCATCCCACCCACACCTTCTGCAGCTGGATTTCCCCAGACTCCCACTTACTCCCACAGCCCAAGCTTCTGGACTCACTGTTCCCTCAGTTTCACCATCTTCCCCAACTTTATGTACGGCTGGTCTCCTTCCTCAGGGCTGTAAGAGAACTCTTCCCAAGGAAGCCTTCTCTGACCTTCCCGGCATCTACAATGTGACCCTCCATTATGCCACACAGCTGAGCCCTTGTTAGTTTCATGCTGTTTATCACTACTTGCAATTATCTTTATTTAGCTTATTTGCATAATCATCTTTCCACTAAGACTCCAAGTTTGCCTTTTCAGGCTATGAGATGATCTTTTATCTTGCCTATTGAATTGGTTTTAAGATAATGCTGCAAAAGTTAATTTCCAATAACAAATCTGTATCTGTAACTAAAAATAAAATCTCTTAAACTTTTGTTTTTTGATGGTTCACTTCTACATATGGGAGAATTGTACTGCTCACGTGTTTTGGAGAAATGTCATTTGATTTT
Source organism: Galemys pyrenaicus (assembly GCA_019455555.1). NCBI lineage: Eukaryota > Metazoa > Chordata > Mammalia > Eulipotyphla > Talpidae > Galemys > Galemys pyrenaicus. Next base: position 1,800,033 of record JAGFMF010011645.1, on the reverse strand, counting down.
ATTTAAGAAGGGTGGCAGGAACAGAAAGTGTGGAAGCCAATGTTTGAATGTGTCATCAATTTTTTTTTTTTTTAGAAAAGCCTTACTTTTTAGTCACAAAATCATACAAAAAATGAACAAACTATGTTAGAGTTCAAGCACGCAGCGTAGAGATCGTGTCTCTTTTCCTTGATACACCCTCAGTTCTGTATCTGCACCACTCCAGCTCCACTATACACTCCTAATACACATTCAGCTTCATTTGGTGCCTAAATATATTAACAAGGTAGATGCTAGCCAGGTAAAAGCCATGCTCAAAAGATTTGGCCAACAGTAAAGTTTTTATTTTATAATGAAGTAATATATGTGGGGTTGTTTTGTTTTGTTTTTGACATATCTCTAAAGCACAAAATAGTTTAAAATTATATAATAAAAAGTAAACCTATTTTATCCTCCATCTATGATTTCAGGAAGCATTAAGGAAGAACAGCTAATGGGGTGTCCCTGAATCTCGCCACAGCTCCCTTTTACTTACCCTCAGGCTGCACCTAGGAGCGTCACTTCATCTGACTCTTCACTGATGCCAGTGCTCAGCCAGATCCTCAATTGCTCCTAACTAAATTGGTCACCAGTGAAATGTACTGAAGTGAATAAAACAGACATGGAACAAGACAAGAGGCCACACAACCAACTTTTAACATTTTTGGGGAGCAGCACATGGCGTGCTGGGCGTGGACGAGGCCGAGGTGGGTAGGTCAGCTGAATAAACTCCTCATATGGTAGGGATCCATTACTTCGTCTCTAAGTTACTCCGCTCAACAAAACCTACACAAGAGCTGTGAGCGAGAACCAGATGGGCTGGTGGGAGTCCCACACCCATCTTCTCCTTCCCCAAGCCTGGGTCTCAGGCTGAGGTGCTAATTAGCAGTGAGAAAGGGCCAGAAGGTGATGAGGAGGAGGAGGCAAGAAAGCCTGGATGATCCACAGACTTGTATAATCAGTCCCTGAAGACCTGACCAAACTAGAATTGCAGGGTCCCCCCCCCCCTAAATTTGCAAGCAATCCAGAGGAGATGGTAAAGGACCAGCAGCTGAGAGACAGCCTTGCTAAGAGTATGCAAACATCGACACAACCTCCACTAGAAGGTGCTTTGCGGGGGCCCAGAGGTGGGCACTGGGTGCTTGTTATTGAGGGCGCTCTAGCTCTGGAGTTTTTTAATAGCTCATTCAGTCTCCCATACTAGTGTGACACATTTGGCCAATGCTTCTGGACACTGTTCCCCTACGTCACTCCCATGGTTTAATCTATGGTCTCTACAGAGAATTTGTTTGGCAAAGTACAACACTCAAAGTGGCAAAATAAGGTCTCCAAAGGGGACAAATCATTGGATTGTGAATTCAGATTTCTGTGGGATAAATGCCGGATTTCAAACTACTGATGTGAGGTGGCCGCGGGCAGAATTGGGAAGAGGAAGCAAAATCATGTCATTCGCTGGGTGCATCACGCCACTGTTAGGTGGAAATTAGGAGTCCAATAAATATGGTTTAAATGTCAGCTCTGCCTCTTACTTGAACACGTTTCTTAACTTCTCTAGATCTCGTCTTTTTTTTTTTTATTAAAATATTTTAAAATTTACATATACTTGCCATTAATTGTAATCCCCATGTATTCCCCATCACCATCTCACCAGTGCACCAT
>JAGFMF010011645.1:1776556-1798271 GCA_019455555.1 Galemys pyrenaicus | reverse complement strand
TCCTCATTTGGTTCCCTTATGTTCCTCCTAAGGGAGGAACCATCTGGTATTTTTCTTTTGCCTTCTGACTTGCTTCGCTAAGCATAATCCCCTCCAGAATATAGATAAAAATGCCCGTTCGTTTAAAATATAAATTTAAGTAAAACAGTGCCCGGCATGTATGTGCTCCTTAAATACTAGAAGACAGAGGTATTGCCGATGCTAGTCTACTTCATCCAAAACACCCGTAGTTATGGTAGAAGAACTGTACCGATGCTCCGCCACGGGTTCCTACACTAGAAAGACTCCCAGAAACGCTAACCAGTTCCAGCAGACTTACCTGTGTGGTCTAGTGCCAGCAGGTACAGGAAGGTTCACTGCAGACGGATAAAGGGGAGTCCCGGAGCCATCCGTGGCTTTTTCAGGCTTTGATGCTCTCGGGGAACCAGGTGCACAGGCGCCCAGGCAGGGAGGCTGGTATGCAAGGAGGGGAGCACGACTGAGCAGGGGGCTGGAGGAGCCGGGAGGGAGGAAGGCAGGCAAGCGAGCCTCCCAGACACCCCGAATCTTTACTCTTCCTTTCCGCTCTCCATTGCTCTCGCTTGCGTAGTCTCGTGGTCTCACCTTTTCTACAGTCACGCGGCTCCTCCTCCTCCTGCCGCTCCCGCAGCTTTTAGCCCCGCCTCTAAGCTCAGGTGTGCACACTTACAGGTGGGCACGGGACCACGCTCCAGGTGTCCACAATCAGGCACGTGGGCCCACGCCCACGCTCCCAAGCGCCTCCTGCATTCGCACGCTCAAGGCCGCAGGTGACAGCCTCAGGGGCCAGGGCAGGAAAAGCCTGGCTAACTCACCCTACAGTATGGACAGGGGCCCCTGGACAATACCATCTTTCATGAGAAGAGACCGAAGAAAGAAGGAAATTAAAATCCTTTACTAGGGGTATAGTTTGGATTTTTATAGCAAGAATTTACTCACGCATGTTTTAACTGTATAATGAGTTTTAAGAAAAGCTAGAGTAAGAAAATTCCAAATTTAGCTTTCAGACTAGTAGAATTAAGCACTGGACTTTAAGACTGTCGACAGTTGAAAATGATACGCAACTCATTCGCCGCAATCCTCTAGCCTAGACTCAGATAAAATTCCTGGGAAATCTTATTGGAGGCCTGGATGGTGGATGTAACAAAGAAGCAGTTTCAACACAATCCCTAGAGTGAATTTGTACAGCTGGATTGAGGGGGACACACTCTAATGAACGCTGAAAAAATGAAAATAAAAGAATAATGATCGCAAAACAAAGTTCGGTTTGAGAAGTACTCATGGGTATGAAAAGTGTCGAGGGTGCTGAATAAAATGCATGAGCTTCACCACAGCAGTGTTGACGGATATCCGCACGCATCTAGCAATAGCTCGCCGGGCTTAGAAAACGACTGCACCGCTTGCCAGACGTCTTAGGGAGGGAGGAACCAGGATGGTGAATTTCAGTGAGTCAGCAGTGTAATCAGATAGTTCGCAGTTCACAAAGCCACAGGCCAGAGTCCAGAGACAGACACTTCACGGGGGGCGGGGGGGGGGGGGGGGGGGGGGGGGGGGGGGGGGAATCACATCACCTCTGAACCACTGAAGCCTGAGCTGGGGCAACAAGTTGACTTATGGTGCCCTGTGGGTCCTACTACGTACAGTCTGCAGGCTGTCTGGCGTGGGTCTGGACGCCACCACCCTCCGGCTCCCTCAGCAGGTTCTGAGCTGTCAGCTAGCTCCCTTGGATCAGGTCCAAAGACTTAACCACCACCAGGGTGTTTGGGCCATTTTTGGCTCAACTGCATCTTGGGGTCAGCGGCATCGTTGTCTGAGGCGCTGGTGACCCCACACCTCGAACAGAAGACTGGACAAGAGCCGTAGTGGTAGAAGTCTCTGGACATGAAATCGAGTCACAGGACCCTCACAGCATGAGCTCAATGACTAGTGGCTTCAAGGAGATATGGAAATCAAAATATGTTCACATGTGTGTGCTGATGGAGTCCATGGTCTGACAAGTCAAGATAGACTTAAATTGAATAAAAGATAAACCAGGATCCCATTTGTGTTATCATGAATGGACTCTTCCTCCATAAAATACTCAGGATTATTTTATAGGCCCTGTCCTTGACTATTGTTAAAATATGCCTGATTCACAGCACGAAATTTTTAAACAAAAAATTTCTTCCTGTTTATGGAGGACAATGATAGCTTGCATCTATTTATAAAATTCACAAATATTTCAAGTGGCAGAATTTTAATTTAAAATTCTTGTATTAGATAAGTACTGGCATATACTCTAAAATGTAAGACATGCCTTTGGTACAGAAATAGGAGATAGACAAATCTGACCACCCGCAGTGAAATTGCAGAAAACCTCAATGGCATCTGAAGGGCACCTGAGGTTTGGATCAATCCAGTACTTTCTTATTAATTTATTGTGTAACATGAAGATATTTGAAGGTCATGCTAAAATCTATTTGAAGCAAGCTTACAGATTATACTTTCATGGTATATGTCAGTCTTACCTTTAAAGAACTTAGGTTATGAAGATACTTATTTAGCAAATGAATAAAAGCTGAAAACATCATGTATAAAAATAAAACAAAATATGCTTGATTTGGAAAAACTATATCCACCTTTCCTTGCATAAATACAATGCAGCATATTTAAGTGAATTTAAACAAGTGAATGATGAATTTGGTTACTGTTCTAGCTGAAGAATATTTTCATCAGGGGCTTAAGAGTTTTTATAAATATGAGAATCTTTTCCAGCTCTAGCAGATTCATTAGGGGTGTGTTTTATTCCTTCAGTCTGCCTGGATATGTCTGGGAGTTTATTATCATTATTATTAGAGGAAAGAGTTCATGGTTCAGAAAGAGACTCAGTGGTTTCTGTCCGAGTTCAGCAGTTCAGCCAGGGCTTTCTGATCTTGTGACATCCAAGCCCGTGTTTGTGTGTGTGTTGCTGTGTGGGTGTGCAAGTACCAAGCTGCTGCGTGGGCACACATGGCAGTGTTTTCACTTTTTTCCAAGTGCATTTCACCCTGTCAGCCATCCACAGCTCCTGATTACTGAGAGGCCTAAGTGAACAGAGCGTCTATTCTAAGTTCTGGCAACGAGTCAGCAGAGTTTGGAGTCCTACTGCTTGGCTCGGCTCTGCCTCTGCTGGGCGACCTGAGCCAAATAAAAACGTCTCTGTACCTTGGTTTCCCCCTTGGTAGATGGAGTCAAAGTTAGTTCATACCTCAAGGTTGCTGTGAGAAGCAACCCCAATATATAGACATTAAACACTGAGAATGGGCCTAGTGGCTGGTAATTGCTGACAAGTACCCGCCATTTTCATCAAACTCGGTCTTTTTTTTTTTTTTTTTTTTTGGCTCTCCTAACTTTTCATCACATAGGACAGAGATTGTCACAGACTATTATGTGAAGGGCATAGATGCACCTCTCTCTTTTTTAATATGTGTGTGTATATATATATATATATTTATGCACACAAGAGCTATGGTACAGGCCCAAGAGGTGAGAGGATTCACCAGAGTCAGAGCAGGGAGCAGGACAGGCAGATCTACTGAAATACACTGCTGAGGGGAGCAGCGTGGAGTCAGGAGAGGTCTGCTGTGCCATGTGGTTCCCCTCCCTAGCTGGGGATCGAACTCGTGTTGCAGTGGCTGCAGAAGACACACAGTGAGATGCTCAACCCCTTGTGCCACCAGGGAGGCCCCCATAGATGCATCTCTAACCACTGCCTGTGTCCATAACCCTTGCCTGATTTCACCTTGCTCGGCATTTTCATTCCCAGATAAGAATCATTTATATTTCAAACTCTCAAATTCCTCTGGCAATTCTGACTATGTTAATCGAAACCATTATGATAAAAATCTTAAGACTGGTTAAACTATATTGGTTGAACCAATATAGTCAAATAAGTTTTGCACTTTCTATAGCAAAAAAAAAGCTATATTTTCCAAATCCATCCATCTTCTTTCACATTAATTAAGTCACCTGGGACTCAAGATTCTAGTAGACGTGGTGGAATTTTCAATGAAGGATAATTATTTTCTTTATAGAGGTAAAATTTACCTCCAAGAAGGGGTAGATGTTTTGATCCTCAGACAGACAAGGATATGTTGAGAAATTTTTTGAGAAAGGTTTCATTTACCCTAGTTTTAGGTTAAAGAGAATGTCTCTGGATTTTGTTTTCACACACTGACCCCTCAGCCCGCACTCCGTCGGTGCACATTTCCTGCACCCTTATCTTGTGCCGAACCCTGAGAAAAATCCTGGAGATTCAAAGATAAGTAAGAAGTAGTTCCTGACATCATGGCCGAAGGGAAATTGAAGAGACAGCTGCCCTCTCAATAAATATCCATATGTTCTTACGAGTTACCTTGTTTGAAGAAATCTGATTTAGGAGCAGCATTTCAACACGGCGTGCTGAGCTCACTTCCTTTGCTGCTTGAAGTGAGTTGAAGGTGCCAAGAAGCTGATCCACCTCAGAGGTGCAACGAGGAAACACGAAGAACACTGGACTGAGTCTGCCGGTCCGGTCATGGGACGGGGGAACCATGTAGCCTTGAGTCCAGAATGGGGAGACACTTAGCCCAGGGGGGACCCCCAGCAGGTGACAGGGATCCCACAGTAGGGCACCTTGAGCTCAAGATCCACATTCTCTTGGCAAAATAGCAATTTCCTGCTTCAAAGTAAATTGGCTGAAGAGAGTTTGTGAAGTGGTTCTGAAAGATGCTTAGCTATCCGAGTGTTCTTATAAAATAATGCTTCATTAAGTTTATGAAAGAATCAGAAACAGATGATATGATTTCCACAGAATAGCTGGGCTTAACAATTTACATATCTGTGAGATATATATAGAGAGAGAGAGAAAGAGAGAGAGAGCGAGAGAGAGAAGTATATGTAGATAGATATTGAAAGGGAAAGAAAACCATGATGTCTGGCAAATGTCCAAGGTAGGAGTGTCTGGAATGTCCCATCAAATACCTGGCTCATCAGGTCCTTTATTTTCTACCACAACTATGGATCGTCAAATGAAGTTCAGTGCACGAGTTGCTGAAACCTCCTACATTTGAGTCGTAAAATATGCAGCCTGCTGTCACCTGATTGCGTTCAGTTTCCCACCACGCGCTCCACAGCTCACTGGTTCCCCAAGATTCGCGTCCCTACGCAACTCCTCATGACACCCTCCCAGGTGTCCCGCGCAGCCCGACAGCTGCACTCTTGTTGGGTGGCTCAGACGACAGCCACCAGAGAGAAGTCTCAGCTATCCACCAGCCAGAGAAAGTGCAGAACCTCTGAGAATTAATTCTGCAGGCGGCACCACACCACTGCTCAGTGCCGAGGAATGCTGTTAATGCTGTATTCTAGAGGAGCTGCGTCTTCTACAGCAAAAGCAAGTTCATGGTGCCTCCCAGGGTCGTGGGGAAAGGCAGCCTGCTCTGGCATCGTGCCCCAGCTCTGCACATGTGGCCGTGGGCACCATTGGTGGGGCTGCCCAGGGCACAGCAGGGACGGGGCACACGGTGTCATCTGAAGTGGAGATAGAGCCCAGTAGTTTCCATGGATGAGACTAAGCTATAGAATGTTCTACACATTGGTTCACATTCAATGTCAACTAGTATTTCCCCAAGTATATTCAGTGGAATACTGGAGGTGTGATATACAAATAAGATTCTGTGGTTAAATTATTTCTGGGATTCTTTAAACTTGGGAATTCTTCGAGTATGGGATTTAGTGTTTGGCATGGTGGACTTCTAAAGTAGGAGTGGAAGGAGAGTAATTCGGTAATTTCTCAAAATCATTAGACCAAAAAGAATATCTTTCCAAAGAAAGACATGAAGTGAGAAAAAAAATGGTCTCCTACCTTTTATCACAGGCCACCTCTGTCTGACCGCTGGACCTCACTCCCACGATATTTACTTTGCACCAGTTGTCCTTAAAGTGAGCCCTCTGAGTGGGTGTCAGGAGGCTTGCAAAGGCACTAGAATGGCATGCAAACTGCATTCATGACTGTAAGCTCAGGAGGGGGCCCTCAGATCTGGGTAAGAGTTCAGGCCTCCAAAGTAAGGAAAATTCTCTACCGAACTCTTCAATATCTTGGTATAACATAAGGGGCAGGCGGCCGGAGTTCCTTTCATGCCCAGCAAATGAGCATGCAGAAGCAAACTCAAGCACATAAACATGGACCTTATTAACATGTAATAAGGTAAGTGATGTTCCTAATTTGGTCCTTTCCTAGGTAGGACGTGGAATTCTCACCTGGACTTGCCGTTTAACCTTATGATGGAATGCTGACTCCCAGGACCCTCGTCTCCCTGGCCCTTCCCCTGACGGATGGCTGGCTGGCAGGGGCATGGCTGGCGAACCCATTGGAGGCACCCCAGATGCCTTGAGGCATCACAGAAATAGGCCTCATCCTACAGGAAAAGGATCCAAGAAAAAATGAGAGAGTTCAAAAGATCAAGATGCATTTTCATTGATCTTGGACTTGTAAGAGCCACGCCATCAATCACAGTCATTTAAAAATTCCTGTTACTGGCCCAGAGTGCTGGGGCTCCCATGTGGTTCATCTGTGGAACATTTGGTATGGGCATCTCTTTGGAATCAGCCTGAGAATCTGTTAGTGTCAGAGTCAGACTCGCAACCGCCACCTTGCTCCCAGGCAGCGTGTACGGCAAGAACACCAGGATGCTCTTCCACACGCGCTCAGGACGATGGCCACGTGGGGCCGGTAGGAGGCCCAGAGACCGAGGACCTTTGTCCCTGGGAAAGCAGAAAGCTCACAAGGTTCAGCCGGGCCATGGCGAGGTGACTATGTGCCTGAGAAGGGTCCACCCGTCCATCCCAGATCTGCAGGCAGCGCAGGGGCGGGCTGGTGAGATGCTCCCTGGTGTAGCAGCAGTGGGCACTGAGGGACAAAACAGTAGGAATCGATAGATTCCAGAAGATGCAACGCAGAGGGACAAGGTCTCTGCTCATGCTTCTAGGACAGCTCTTGGAGCTGCCTGGTTTGCAGATGCCTCGCTCCAACCTCCTTGCCCACGGCTGTGCGGGCTTCCCCCCAGGCATCTGTGCTTCTGACTTCCTCTGCTGCTTGCAAGGATGCAGTCATGGTGGATTCAGGAGCCCCTGCTCCAGGACGGCTGCTCCTCACCTTAACTAATTATATCTTCAAGGACTCTATTTCCACACATGATCAGATTCTGGGATTCCACAGAGAACATGAATTTTAGAATATGATTGAAACTCATCCCTTTAGGTGAGCAAGAGCCTGGCCCTCTTCCCCACGGAGAGCACACACATTCTCATCAACAGGTGGTGAGGCTGGTCCGCCACATTCCCCTAGACTCACCACGCATACCCTGAACCTCGACAGGTGAGGTACTTGCTTGCAAAACCACTTGGTGCTGGAGGTCGGGAGACCAGGCTCAGCCATTAGCAGAAATGTTCAGACTGCTGAGCCTCCTGAATAGAAATCCAGAACCCTAATTTTTCAGATTTACAAGAGAACTGTGAAGATCGAGTTGGTGAGCTATGAAAGTGCTTTTAAGTCAATAGTGATTTACACACGACTAGAAGCCTTTGTGACAAGCTGCTACCAACTCTGCTCCTTTCTCTAACAGCTCTGAGTGAATCAGCCTGCGGGCTGGAGGATCTGGAGTGTCAGCCTTTAACACAATGGAGACAAACCAGCGAAATCTCCCTGTTGCACTCCCCGACCCGGGATTGTCCTTTTCAATCCAGCCGCCCCGCTAGATGGTTAGCTAGATGATTATTCGTCAAGACTGCTTTAATCGGGTCACTCACTCCCTGCAAAAATGCTTTTACTAAAAGCTTATTTTTAAGTTTTTGAGTATTTATTTTCCAGTCTGATGAATCAGTTTATTTGTTAATTGTGGTTTCTTTAGGGCTCTCTCCATCAGCTGTCACCACCCTACGATACCCACCACCAAACTGCCCATCGCCCACCGAATAACACAGCTTGCAACTTTTTACAGTTGCAGGCGCACCGCATCGGGTCAGCATGTGCATAATGCTGGGCTGGCCAGCGCCACAGATTGCCACCTTCTGGTCCAGGGAGAGGGGGAGCTCGGGATAGTCCTCTGCTCGTCTCCCGCTGGTTGAGGGCAAGGGAGCGAGATCACACGAAATCCAAAGATTTTAGCTGATGAAAGATTTGAAAAATTATCTGGTCGAGGGAGGAGGAAATGGGCGCTCTGCCCCATGCAGTACACGCAGCCACCCAGAGCGGGCCTAGGGCAACGGGACCCAGCAACAGCTTCTGCAAGACCAGGTTCCATGGCCCAGCAGAGAGAGGAGGGCCCAGAGGAAGCCTGAATTAGAAACACTTGCCATTCCTCATTAGGTTCTAAGAAAGTTATTTATTATGTTTTTCCCAGACTGTTTGATTTGGCAGATCCTGGGTGAAATGGCATCCTCTTTTCTCAGGGTCTTTGAAGCTGCTTGTTTGTTTTTGCAGCGGACCATTTTACAAGTGGGGTCATGGGCTCTCACATGGAGACCTGATGCCACCCATGAGCCCGTCACCCCTGAAATATGGGGTGGGGTGCAGTCAGCTGAGCAGCAGAGAGGTGGGGCCCAAGAATGGTGAGGCTTTCCCACCATGTAGCCAATGGCTGCTGTCTGCACATCTGCCAGGGAACCTCCCCAAATCCTCCTCCCTCATTGTGCCCTGAAAAATCTGGGTCAACTGTGCATTTGTCATTGGAGCCTCCTGCATCTCCAGTACCAATGTCGACCAATGTCACTTCCCCACTAAAGCCCCAGTGTTCCAGAGTCGTCCCAATCAGCCTATTTGGGGAGAATCTGCGCCTATGTCACCTAAGCCGGCTGACCGGATGTCCCCAGTTTAAGCAGGACAGCTCTCGTTTATACCCTTTTGCAGATACAACAGTGTCCATTTTCTGTTGACACTGTCCTGGCTTGCACAACAAGAATACTTTAATTCCAAACTATGTTTTCAAAGAGGATTCTTTTCAATGAGTGCCAGAGGGCAGTAAGTTTCTCCCAGCAACAAATTAGGAAAACACCACACATCTCATCTTACAGAGTCACGGCTCATGTTAGCAAATGAAGGCCCTGAAAAGTCCCCAAGTACAGATGGCCCTCTACTAACTTTGACCTGATGGTCTCACTAGTTATTAAACCACAGTCCTAATTTTTAGTGAACAGCTATTAACAGTTTCTTTGAAAACAGTCTGGAAAGTGCTTCTCTGAAGTGTTGGAGACCCCATATGCTGCTCCTTCAGATACCCAATTCAGAGAAATATGGGGTCATCACAAGGGTAGATGGTGCCCTTTGAAAATCATCCATATTGGTCATGACCATATTTTTTTAGCTGAAAATCAGATGACATGATCTGCCACAGAGTCTAAAATCAGACAAGAGACTTAAAAGCAGGACGAGCTAATAACTCTAAGTCGTCTATGTACAGTCCTGCTTCATTCTCCTTATCACCCTCCTTACGACAGGCTCTCAGGCCCTTGCAAGACGCCTGCAGGGCTGACACCATGAACATGCCCCAGCTTATCTCCGAAACCCTCCCAGAGCACCAGCAAGGTACTCCCACCCAGTCTGAATGTACAGAAGCCAGCTACCAAGAGGCCAAGTGCAACAGACAACTGGGTTAAGAAATTGTAGAATATGTACTCGATGGAATACTACTCAGCTATCAAAAAGATGACATGGTGCCTATGGGGGAAAAATGGTTGGAAGTGAGGTGGTTAAGTGAAATTAGGTTAAGTGAAATTAGTTAGAATGTGCAGGACAGATGATGGATGACTTCCCTTATTTATAGACTATGAATAACTGTAGCTCACATAGTAACAAAGCAGAGCAAAATAATTCTTAGATTCTGTGAAAAATAGACTGGTGAGCGGAGGGAATGAAGCATAGTATGGGACAGGGGAAGGAAGGGAATAGTTCACAGGCACAAGGGTATTGTGGAAGGGGAGTGAAGATGGTGTATACATGGGATATGAAAATGTACCCCCAGAGGGCCTCCCTGGTGGCACAGTGGGTTAAGCAACGCACTATGAAGCAAACCGCAGCCACTGCAGCAACGAGTTCGATCCCTGCTGCCGGCTGGGGAGGGACCCACGTGGTGCGGCAGACCTCTCCTGCTGTGCCCGCTGCTCCCCTCAGCAGTGTACTTCCCTTGATCTGCCTATTCTGCTCCCCGCTCTCTGTGGTGAATCCTCTCACCTACCTCTATACCTCTGGCCTGTACCCCAGTGCTTATATGCATAAATAAATAAATCTTTTTAAAAAAATAATTAAAATTATTTAATTTTATTAAAATTAAATAATAAGATTAAAAACCAGCCAAAGGCACAGGCACAAGGGGAGGTCACACATCCCTGCAAAGGCTCCTCTCCAGGGGCAGAGCAGCCCCCCACTAATCCATATAATCCATTATATGTTTCTCATCCATAGGGCAGAGATAGAAATGACTAGTTCTCACCCATGTTGGTCACTGTCGTGAAGATCAACCACAGACCATTGTATTTCAGATAAATCAGGCTGTCTGGAGAAGCCAAAGCCTTGCCCTGTTTGTGGGTCCCAGCCCACAGGAGCTATCGCAGACATTTCAGACCAAAGATAGCATGTGGAGAAGCTTCATGGTTTTTTAGCCACTAATTTCAGATGTTTTCTTTTCTTCTGTCATATTTTTATTTCTCCATTCAAAAAATCTATACTAGTGGGCTATCTCTCATCTTGAAAATTGTCACCCATTTTTCATAGTCTTGGTCATAATCTTGTTCTTACTATTCATCTAAAATCTTAAGTGCTATCAAGTTGAGGTACTGGCATCTATTTCTTATAAAATTACTTCTTCATGACCCTCAATGCAGGGAGAAAGAATTGACTGTGACTATTTGTGAGAAGAAGTAGCAGAAGATATAAGAACTAGAATCCAGAGGTGGGCCTCTGGCAATCCATAACTACCATAATCCATAGAATTATTTGATGGCATTGATTCACCTTATCCTGGGGCCCATGAAATGGCTCACCTTTGATCTTGTAAGGAAATTTTCTTCTCACTTACACTGACATTAAGTCACATATTATCCAGGAGGGACCTTATACAATTGGACACTCCTCATCCAATTAAATCATGCCATGGCAACTTCACCTCCTAAATCTTGAGGACAAATTGGAAGAATGAATTCTGAAGAATGTTATTCAGACAATTCTTTCCTGAAATTTCTTGGAAGAACATTGGCTGTAGATGAACAGGTAAAAAATATATGGTCTACATGACTTTACTAAAGAGACAATGGCTGTTTCTCTGTGAAAGGTGAAGGCTGAGAATGTTCTACTACAATTTTTTATACAGAAATAATGCCTACAGCTCCACTGAAGGCAGAATAAAAGAAAGTAGAGCTGCAAAATGATTTGTTTTCATGAAAGGGTGCTGTGAAACATTCTGGATCTGGGATGGTTTATTCATTCATTTTTTTGTTCATGATGAAACACATTTTGTTCATTGATGAAAATTTATTATGGTTTGGACCCTGTGGTCCCCAAACTTATGGAGACCAAAAAGGATAATTCCAGATCTTTGGATACTCACGGACTAGTTGGGATGAAACATGCAAATGGATGATGACTGTGTGTGAGTTAATACTAATAGCCCAGAGGATGCAGCAAGTAACTGACACTTCTGAGCGACATCTTAAAGAAGGAGGAGTCACTGACAAGGGAAAAGCCAAGAAGGGTATTCCAAACCAAAACTGGAAAATCCCCAAAAGTAAACACGGAAAAAGGGTATGGCATTACTTAGCAGGAAGAACAACTGGGGAAGTGGTGAGCCATGAGGCTCTCATCTAGAGTAGAATGCCCAGAGGCACAGGGTGGATCGCTGAGTCTCCACCATTTGTGGCTCTAAGATTCATGACCATTTTCTTCCAGGCTGTCACCAGCTTTTATTCCATGAAATGATAGAGTGGCTCTTATTAACCATGTCAAAAGCTCAAAGCGGAAGGTCAAACCCAAGCAGGAATGGACAATGCTGATAGATTTCCCTGCCCAGTTTAAGAGAAACCGTATGCTCCCTGGAAACCAGCTCCACCCAGACCAGAGCAATGTGTGCATATACTTCAGAGTGTCTTACAAAAAGACCCATGTAGCTTCTTCCAGACAAATAGATACTTGACCCAACTAAGGATGCCCCAGCCACAGTGGAAATCATGCTGGAATTTTGCCTGACAACGCATTATGATCACAAATGCACAGGGACCCTAAAGAGGCTGTTTGAGCTGAAAGCCACCACAGAACCATGGTGCCACCCATGGGTTAGGAAAGAAGTTTCTGCAAGACCAAAATTAGCACTTGCCCAATACTTGAAGCAAGCAGCACTAACCTCAAGAGAGAGGGCTTTCCCCAAAACATAGCCCAACTAATGGGGAAGGCGGCAAGGTCTGCACTTTTCCTTAGGCTAAGGCTTGGACTAGAGGTTCCAGAATGTCTTCAAAAAACATCTAAGCATCCAGTCCCAGACACACTGGAGTTGGTATGGAATTGCTGCAGGCACATCCTGTTCTCTTACCCTGGCTTTCTCATAAACACTGTTGCCTGCTTTTGACCCAGAAGTCTCTGGTTTTTGTTTGAAAATGGGTGGTGGCTTCTTCTAAAGATACCCAGAGATCATTTCTATGGCATTGAGAGGCCAAGAGAGTTAGGAATTTCTTTTCTAATTTCACTGAACAATTCATTTCCTTTGCTACTCCTCTAGAAAATTTCCTCCAAGTTCAACCTGATTCCCCTGTATTGATAAATCTGCTGTTGCCACAGCTGTTCCTGGATCCTGCATTCAGAAGACCCTGCAGCAAGTTCAGTGCTCTGCTATGCCATATTGAAATTCTTGATGAATTTTGAGCAAAGACCCCCACTTCATGTTGCACAGAGTCCTGTATTCCCATGCCCTGGCCCTGACCACAAGCAGCGAGAATAAACAGCTCTGGTTTTAGGGTAACCCTGTTTTTCATCTTCAATGTTTTAACCTCTATTATCACATTTGATCCTCACAATTAAGCAGGAGAGAAAGTGATAAAGAAAATAAAAAGTTGAAATCAGAAGAGCCCTTGTTTCAAACCCAGGTTCTTCAGTAATCCTGACCTAGTGATTGAAGTTCTCCAAGCCTCACCTTCCACTTCTAGAAAAGAGCACTACCTGCCACACTAAAGAGAATGATAATTATGTGATAATTAGATGAGAAAATGGATGTGACTGTGCCTGGTATAGGGAAGACAATGAATGAATCTGTTAGTCCACCTCTTCTTACTCTAGTCCTCTCATTTCATTCCCCCACCTCGCCCAATTTGCTATATACAAATATTGAAATTGAGACATTCAAGTGATCTGCTAAGCGCATTATTCTCTGCCCTCGGTAAGACAGAAGTCAATTAGAAGGGGATTAAATAGAAAAGGATTTTATTAGGGGAATGAGCATGTGGGTGCGACGGCTTGAAGTCAGAAACAAAGACAGGACAGCCTTCTGACCAGCAGCTCTGGGTGCAACGGGAGAGTGAAAGTTGGGCGTGAGTGTCTAAGACGCCTGAGGCTAAGAAAGCCTCAGCAGGAACACTGGGGTGTCCTCGAGGTGGCCAGACTCACCTGTTAACCAAGTCTGGCATCTTCCAGGCTCCGTCTTGCCTCTGTCACTTCGCCAGGCTCAGTCATAGCGGGAGCAGCACTTGGGAAGCATGACCTTAGTGTGGGGGCGTGGCCTTAGCGCAAGGGGCGTGGCCCTAGCGTGGGGCGTGGCCTAGTGTCAGGGGCGTGGCTGTGGCATAAGGAAACAGGCTTTCAAGGTGCAGCATTTAGGACTTCACTCAGTTCTTATCCCTGTCTTTGAGAGTGCATGCGGTACATTTTCATGGCTACCACATCAAACTTCAGTTTGAGTTGGTGTCAATGCCAAATCCACCCTAACTCTTACCTGCAAGGCGTTCAAGTAGCCCAGCATCTTCCTGGGGTGTGAAAATGTCACTGAGCTCTTTCCTCAAACAGCAAGACAGCTTTCTCTTGGCATCGGTCATTCTGCCTGACCTTGGACCCAGGGGTCTGTCTGCTGAAGGTGCCTTTGTCCTGTCTCTCTGAGAGAGTGAAACATTTCCAAGAAAAGAAATTTCAGCTCAACTCTGGGATTTTGGAGTCCAGGAGAGGAGACTCATTCACTCCGGGATGTAACCTCCCTCAGTATGCAATGTCATTCAGGGACACTCGAAGATACTCAAAAGTTACTCAGAGATACTGAGTATCTCTTCTGATATGCAACTCAAAAGTTGAGTATCTTTTAGCTGTAACTGTCCATGAAATCATTTTGTGGGTTTTTTTTAAGATTTTCTTTATTTATGCATACAAGAGCTGGGGTACAGGCCAGAGTCCAGGGAGGTGAGAGGGTTCACCAGAGACAGAGTGGGGAGCAGAACAGGCAGACTGGCTAAAACACACTGCTGAAGGGAGCAGTGTGGAGGCAGGAGAGGTCTGCTGCGCCATGTGGGTCCCCTCCCTGACGGGGGGCAGGGATCGAACTCGTGCTACAGTGGCTGCGGTTTGCCTCATAGTGCGTTGCTTAATGCACTCGCCACCAGGGAGACCTGTCCATGAACTAATTTTGAAAGGAAGAAAGGAGATGGAGTGAGGAAGAAGAAAAGCAACTTCTTACTTACAAAGAGCATTTACAACATTAGTTGCAATGTTGACAAACTAAGAAATGAGTGGAGACAGGTTAGGTGATCTTGTTCACATTTATAAAATGTGAAAATTGAAATTCAGAAAAGTTAAATGATTTGCCCAAATTTCCATAACTTGTGAAAGTCAGAGCTAGAACTCTAACAGACGCCTTCTATCCTCTTCCAGCAAGACTGTGTCCATATGATACGAAATCCTTTTAAATGAATCACAACATTATCATTTCAGCAAATTATCCTGGTAGCCCCATGCCTTTCCCCAGCTCCATGTGCTCCCTCTCATGCTTTCTTAGGGTTCTAGAACCCATACATTCATACTGGATACATAATCACTACCGCCATTTATGGGAGGAGGAAAGTAAGCTCACACACACTCACACATACACACAAGCAAACAAACAAAAATGCATCAAACTAGTCAAGAGTAAGTAGGTGGTGGGCGGAGGAGATGAAGACGGGAAAGGGACTAAGAGGACTAGTCGTAATTAGACATAAATCCAAATAAAGGAATGTTTTCAGTCAATTCAGTTGTACTTTAGTTATTTCCATCTGAGGTTTTAGTAGAAATTCTTACACTAAGGAATAAAAATTATTATATGTTTCTCATTCGTTCAAATGTCGCTAATTCAGAGTTTTTAATACTTAGAGTCTAAAACTTAGTTTGTATTTCTAGCACATATTAAGAAAGACGGTCTGAACCAATTATGGGGGAAACTAGAATAGGGGACAATTTGCTATTCACCCACTTGAGAGAAAATTAAGACACTTATCCATGTGGAAGCATCGATGTATTTGCAAAAAAAGGAATATAAACATTAAGTTAAAACAGATACAAATGAGGTAAGATTTAAACAGGTTAAAAATAATAAAATAAAGCAAATTCCTTTTTTAAATATATTATTTTATTCATGCTGAATACCTAATTCAGACCAGCTTTCTTATATCCTGCTTCCTCTTTACCACCACCCCCACAACTTCACACATACACACCCTACTCGGTTCATCTAAATTAGAGACATTTTACTGTGTTCACATGGTAAATGTGTACAAGTCTGTTTCCACCCATGGTGCCAAGTGAGAAAATGGAAGCCATGGAAAAAATTAAAATAGACAGTGTCTCCCCCAGCAAATCATAGGACCAGAGCTTCTACCCAATCTGGAGACCTTTAATAATAACCTTCAGATAGTCCTTCTGCCGCCATGGGGACCCCTCTAGGGACAAATAGTTTTCAGCAATGCCAGGAATCATGACTTCATAGAATGACTCCAGCTTGTGGAAAACGACCTCTTGCTTCAAGATCAAATCAACCCTTCAACTATTTGAAGAGATTTACTCTAGCATCCTCTGGTCTTCTCTGTTCCAGTAATGTGCAAACTCACATGGCACCGAGAAAGAGGTTGGTCCTGTTTCTTTCAAACACATGCTTGTCATCCTTCTGCTTTCAGTACAATCCACAGATCTGGACAGTGCCCCCACTGAATTCGGCTGTACCATGGCGTTAATCACATATCTACCTCCTAAGTGTGTGTTGAGCATTAACAAAACAACCCAGATGGTTGGCACCTACCAGCGCCATGTTCTTTTCCCTCTCTTGGGTTCACACTACATGTTCCACTTTTTTTCGTCGAGTTCAGGGGAGCCACATGGCTGATTTCCAGGCTATGGAAGTCATACAGGAGGCACACATTGCAAGTTTAGGTCCATTCTCTTCCTCCTGAATTTCTGGTTCATGTTCTTCCTTCCTTCATGGGCCTAGAGGAAGGTGGAGCCACATGGCTGAAAGCACGTGCGTCTTTGCACAACTACGTCCTCTCACCCCACCCACCATCTCCCCTGACCCACCCTGCTGTGCAGTATGGGCAAGAATTAAAATTTTATTGTAATAAAGTCACTGAGATTTTCAAGTTGTTCCCACCACTAGCTTAATGCTGCTATGGAGATAGAGTTAACTCTTTCATGTGAAAATACAATGCAGCTCTAGAGAAAGCGCTAGATAAATATATTAGCTAATGCTACCACTAACGGGGCCTCCATCGCTCCTACTGCAGTCCCCTCTGCTGCACACATAACCCGGGTGGATCACTGAATTTCCTCACTTGGTCTAGTCATTTCAACCTGAAATGCAATCCACTGCTCTGAGAGACAATATACTTAGATTTACATTGTAATTCTAGTCAACCACTCCAAAAAAAAGAGAGAGAGAAAGAGAAACCATTCTTTTTTAACATATGCTTAGTTTGACTTGTTTACCCCCTTTACCCCCTTTTCTATACTCTCAAGAAAAGTTTGGAATTTAAAAGAATAAATACACACCTCTGATAAATCTGCAGATTTTCATCATTCACTCATTTTAAAGTCATTCTCTCGCTCAGTATATTATTCTCCTCCCCCAGTTTGTAAGTGAGCTACCCATTTCTGTGACATAGAATCTGTTTTTCTCCAAATTGCTGATGAAGATGCCAATGAGCAGAAGGCCCAGAAGAGCCCCCGGGACCTAGTCTCAGGAGCTTCTCAGGGACCAAGAGTCTCTGCTCAGTCAGTGTGAGTTTTACTGTCATCAACCCAGACCGTCACGTCTGGTGCACAGGGCATCTTGAACTTCTCGCCAAATGTCCCAGCTAGAACGTGATTCGCTAATTCATAGCACCAGCAATTCTGACAAAAAGGTAAGGTGAGATTTGCTTGGAAGAATTTTTTTCTTAACAATCCTGGCTGGCATCGGGTAATCAAGGCTAGCTGTCTTTTCAAACCACTTGCTTATCAATATATTCCAAGTGCTTTCAAACTACCTGCTTGTTGATATAGTCAATAATCTTGTCTGAATTTGATACAAATCCATAGAATTTAAACACTTTCTTCCAACTCTTCTTTCGAATTAATGACATTTGCCCTTCTCCAGTTTTTCTAGCACCTCTCTCCCTACGTGTGGCTTCTTATCCGTTACCAGCGATATTTTCCTAATCTCATGCATAAATTCTTCCGGTACCCAAGATATGTTTCATCGGGATCTAATGAACCAACAGTTCCTCAATGAAAAATATTTTTTTTAAAAAAAGAACCGAACTTACGACCTTGTGAAGCCCACTCCCCTATCGTAAAATGCACTTGTAGCCACCAAACACTGTGGCCAGGACCACAAATAATGCCAGAGACAGGTCTGGAAACTTCATTTATGGAGCAGCTCCGGGCTGGGAAACCTGCATGTCCTCTCATTTTATCCTGAGGGTCTGCTACGTTCCTGCCAGGCCTTTCGCACACACACCTCGTTTAACCCTAACCACGAAAACAGAGGGCCAGAGAGGAGAGCTGCCCAAGATCCCCGGCTCAACCCCAACTGTGATCAGCTCCAAAGCCTAGATGCTTCCCTCTGAACCACACCCTCTCTCCCTACTGACTCCCGTTCTGCTTCCTCACTTAGCTTAACAATTTCATTTCAGCTGCAGCTGAATAGTTCAGAGGCTTCTTGGTGAGTCATGTGGGAACTGGCTGAGGGGCTTGCTCCTCTCACATCTTCCATACGTTCTAAGCACTCACTTGAGCATGTTCCAGCCAAAGGGGGTGTATCACCTTTTCATAAGATTTAACTTCTCCTGTGCTTTTCCATTAACCCAGTCTCGATACCCCCACCCCCTTTTACCTGCAATTCTTTGATCTTCTTAGTGAACTTTGGGTCCACTGGAATTCGGGACGTGCATCCTGGGCTTCAGCAGAAGTCTGGCCTTTTCTGCCCACACCCTTCTTTGAATCCCCCTTCCTAGGCACACCTGTCTGTCTGTGCGGTCACCACCAAGTCCACCCTCGTTCGGGTCTATTTCACACCCTCAAGATGACCAGCTCAAGACGTAGCTGTCAACTACCTGTTGGTATCAGCTGGTGAATGGTCCAGTCTCCCTTTCCCTGGAGGCCTTTTCGTCTTTGAAGGGGGTTGATGGAATGACATAGAGATCTCAGCACCACCCACAGAGTCAGCCCGTAATCAAATGCTGACGTTGCTGCCTCCTTGTAGTGCCAGCGGGGGCACAGAGCAAGTTCCCGATTAGTCCAAGCAGACAGGTCAAGGAAGAAGTCCTTGGAGCCCTCGGTGGCATGTTTAGGCTTTTATTGCATCATTTTATCAGAGGCGACCAGGTACGCGGCAGGCAGGGGCCGGGGGCCAGAGGCTGGCAGGCTCCCAGCCCCCGGCGCATTTTCACTCTCCCGGCTCTCCAGCCTCCAGTGCCTCTGCCACTACTGCTGCTGCTTCTCTCCTCTGGTCTCTTCTCTCTGCCTCTCTTCTGCTGGTGTCCCTTGACACTCCCTCCCCCCCCCTTATATGCCAGTGTCTCAGCCCAAGTGCGCTCCCCTGCGCATGCCCACACCCTCCTTGAAGTGCCACCCTCAGGCTGCGTGCAGGACCGCAGGTGTCCATCATCATACCGAAGGCAGGAGGGCGGGAAAGCCTGACACTTTTCTCTGACCCTACGCTCCTGCATCTGACACTTGGGCAATTTGCTTAGCCTCTCTGGCCCTCAGTTTACTTATCTGTAGCCTAGGGATAATAATTCTACCAGGGTAAGTGTTGGCTAGTCTTATCAAGTGAATCTTAATGTTGGCATGTTGCCCTGGGGTAAATGAAAGACAAACAGGAGGGCTGGGAGCCCTGAAGGTTACCGCTTCACACACAAAGTCATACTGTCAGTGATCACCTCTTTTGCTTAACAATAAGCAGGAACAGAATTTCTGAGTTGCAAATATCACCCTGTCCATGCCTGGGGCCAGAAGTTCCAGGCTTCAGTGTCACCTGGTCACCCCAGAAAGCTGTGGCCTCAGAGGTATCTGATGCAATCACCCCAGGCTGGATAGATTCTCTGTTGGTTCTAGTAACTTCAAAGAGGGATTTGGAAACCTCGGCATCATCTGCACAGGCTTTTAATAGTGAACAAGGAAAGCAGCCGGAGGAGACATCAATTCCAGTCGTTCCACCCCCAGGCTGATGCTGCCCTTTTATCCCCGCCCTCCTAGGCCCAGGTGTGCCAAAGAGGCACGCAAGGCCCAGGTGCCGGTCATAGAGGCAATGGCGGGAGGCTGGGAGAAAAACCTGAGAGATTATTTACTGAAGTGCCAAATCTTCCTTGGCTTTTTTCCCCAGAGAAACCAAAAATCTGGTTTTCGTGTAAAATCTCTCAAGTTTTTAATTTGGACAAATTTCTTACTTCATATTGAATATTTTACATGATTACTAACAACATCTCAGCTGTTGGCAACCTCTGCCCTAAAGCCCCAAATTTGAAGCCCCACTCCTGAGTCACAGAGGTCTTGCAGCTGCCCCCTGCTGTAACCATGACTACCGATTACCCCAGAGACGGGTCCGGGACTTAGCCTCCAGGCTGGGGAGCCTACCTGTGCACACAGCTGTGTGCGGCATCGCCTCTCTTTGCCGCTATTAGTTGGCCACAAGACAGCTCTTTCAGGTCCCCCAGAATCTCCAGATCAGATTCCCAATTGTAGGGTCAGAGAACAATCAGGTCTTTCCACCCTCCCACCACTGTGATGATGGACACGTGCGGTGCTGCGAGCATTCCAGGTGGGCATGCGCAAGTGGGTGCACCTGAGATGGACACGGGCTTACATGGGCGGTGTCATGAGGATGCCAAGACTGACAGTACCGACGAGCAGCAGCAGTAGAAAGCAGCCGAGAGGGTGAGATGCGCCGGGGGCTGGGAGGCCTGCCAGCCTCCCGACCTCCTGGCCTCCTGGCACCTATGCCTGCCATGTACCTGGCCACCACTGACAATAAAAAGTGTAAAAGCTACCAAGGGCTCCAAGACTCCCTTCCTTTACCCCTCGATCTGCTAAGAACCATCCCGACCCTGCCCAGTGCCAACCTTTCCTGCTGCTTCACCACCGCTCCCAAGATTCCAGGCACTCCCCAGCAATCTCATTTATGGTGTTGATCATGCACGGGACTGAGATTAAGAACCTGATGGAACAGTTGCAGGCAAAGTGCCGCTAACATCTTCTCTGCATGGACGGAGCAGGCGGCACTCCACCAGGCCCCGCACACCGGTGCAGCGAGGGGCGCTCCTTGGGGAGGCCCACGCCAATACCCACTTGGGGAAACTAGCAGGCGGCGGCTGGCGTGAGCCTCGTCACTGCAGGATTGTGAAGCTGAAGAAGCCTTGATACGTTGCTAAGAGACAAGTCTGTCTTTGGAGTCCAATGTCATTTTTCAGCATCAACCCCTAAAAGCTAGAGTTAGAGTTAGCTAAGATTTAATACCCACAAGTGACAAAATTATAAATTCGAAAATTTTTTTCATCCTTATTTGATTCAGCAACATAAATAATTACGCAGAGGTATCCTGAGTGTTTATGCTAGAGAACTGGATACAAATTATAGAGCAACCATCCATCCCGTAAAATAACATCCAACTAGCTACAGGGAAAATGCAATAAGTGTTTAAAGACTATCTGTAGAGTAATTTATATGGCATTATTATTTGTGGGCTTAAAAAATTTTTCAAAGAAGGAAAGCACAGCTGATGTGAAGGTAAGTACGAGTGTGAGAGGAGATAAGGGTGTGGGTCAAGTTATCTTAGGAAAAGAATCTGGAAAGATACACACCAAATAATCGGCAAAGACGTACCAGAGAAGTTTTTGATTTTATTGGTTACACCTTGGCATTTTGTTGTTGTTGTTGTTACAACAAGCAAGAAGTGATTTTGAAAAAGAAAAAAAATGAATAATATGGAAAAAAAACATCTGATCTACACAACCAAATGTCTTCTTCAATAAATGTCTTCTCCGAGGTTTCCTATTTCTGGCAGTGCCATGGTGATGAAGAAGAAAGGCTATTTCTTTTTTAAATGATGCACACAAGAGCTGTGGTACAGGCCCAAGAGGTGAAAGTGTTACAGGGCAGGGAGAGGAGCACCCAGAACCCCCAAGCCTGCCCTCTCTGAATGGGTTCTGCCATCCGCCGCATTAAGACAAACATACAAAA